>JBBPCY010000028.1:12900712-12911444 GCA_037974405.1 Brachyalestes nurse | reverse complement strand
ATACACAAACACACACACACACACGTATATACTGTATATATACATATACATATGTGAACACTAGAGGGCAGAACAGACTGAAAGTTTAAGAGGTGGGCAGTTTAGGAGCTTTCATTTCTACATTTACACTTCTTCAGAGAATGAATTGCATAATCCATCCATTATCTGAGCTGCTTATTTTTAACCAGGTTCATTTTCAACCAGGGGGTGCTGGAGCCCATTCCAGCGGTCATAGGGGGAGAAAGACTGGTCACCAGTCCATCACAGGGCAGACTCAGACAAACACACACCTAGTTGTAGCTTAGGATCTCCAGTTCACCTTCCAGTTCATCACACTGTAGTTTAAAGTTACACACTGTAGTCCAGCAGTATTATTTTCTAGCCCTCTTTATCCTGTTGCATTAATAGTCAGGACCCCCACAAGACCACCAGTGAGCAGGTATTATTTGGGAGGTGGATCATTCTATGAGACCCATCTCACCTTTCTATTGATGGTGGTTCATCTGATCCTTAACAGAATGTGCTGGTCATCCTCTGTTCCTTTTTTAATGGTCAGTTTCTGGACACAGGACACTGCTGGCCGGAACCCAAGGGTCTGGATTACTGAAAAAAGTGCATCACTATGGTCAGTGGACCTAGAAAAATGGCTCAGAGGACCTAGAAAAATGGCTCAGAGGACGAGTTAATGAACATGGAGTCTAATGCACTCCACATCACCCAAACATTTACATTTGCAGCATTTAACAGACGCTTTTATCCAAAGCAACTTCCATTTCCTAACTAAGGGTGGGGCAGTCTGCCTGGCGCAACTTGGGGTTGAGGGTCTTACTCAGGGACCCAGTGGTGTACTGAAGGTAGGATTTGAACCCATGACTCCTTGTTCCAGAGGCAAGTATCCTACCCACTGAGCTACCACCACCCACCAAACAAACATAAAACACATGAATACAGTAAAATATAAACTGTCTCTCTCCACCCTCCCTCTCTCTGTCTTTCTCTCTTTCTCTCTCACACACACACACCCTGCTTGGATGAGTTAGCAAAAGCTCAAAAATTCAGATACAAGTAATAAGTCATGTGTAACCTAAACATGGCACTTTCTGCACCTTTAAGTGTGGTTTCTGTTGATTTACATGCCATAACCTTTGCAAGGGCTATAGTCTGTGTCTTATCCCCCCCCACCCAATATCTACATTTTGCAGTCTGGTGGGGGCAATTATAGCATTTTCGTGGCAAATGCATGAGTAAAAATGAAAGGACTGAAAGGCATTAAGGGATGTCTGGATTTGTGTTATTTGCCCTGTTTGCCCTACTGAAACCCTCATATAAACAGGCGTGGTTAGTATAAGTGAAACTCCATTCAGTAATGGTTCAGAATGAGCCAAAGACAAGATGAGGGCTTGACGATTTCTGTGACTAGACTTAATGACTTTTTTTAATATTCTGACTGGGAAGCACGGTGTGTTTTAATGAAACTGTGAAGAACGCTGCAGCCTGAGGATCCTGAGAAGAGCAATTGCCAGAAGAAAGGAAGGAAGAACGAAACAAGAAACACTGGACAAATTCAAGAATGTTTCAAATGCCTCTCCAGATTTCAGGCATTTTTGTTTCCACAACACAGATATGTGTGTGATCAACAGGCCAGCAGAGGTGAGTGGAGAAGATAAAACACATGAAGGCAGAATCAGAACCAGAAATCTTTATTGATCCCTGAGGAAACACTACTCCATTTGGAATAATAACTCAGGTAGAAGTAAAATGGGATTTTACAGATCCCAGAAGTTTATACAGCATGTACCAACTCAGGATCTTCTCGTTCTCTAACAAAATACGAAACAGTCCAGGAGCTGAACCCATACAAAAGAATAAAATAGCAAGACATCGAGGTGAAATGTGGAATCGAATCTGTTCTCCTTACCAGCTCACAAACTACTTTTTTTTTTTTTTTACAAACAAAGCAAATCTTGATACTTTTGTTGTTTTCTTGTTTCTTTGTATTTATTCTAATGTTAACTTAGCTGGCAGAAGGACCCATTAATTATCACTGGTGAGAAAAATGGTTTAGAAAAATAAACAATTTCGTAGTTGACTTTTTGCTAGAAAAGATACTGTCTGCCAAAGTGGATGGAATTTGTAGCTCCCTACCAGTAAGAAGTGAGTAATCACTGAGATTTATAATTAATTTAAAAAGGGTGATTACTGTTTCCACAAGTCAGAGGAGGGGATCGGAAGGCCAGAGTAGAGCACAGTTCGCAGATTTCCTGCTGTATCATGACAACTAAACTTGCCAGTTAACAGACAAAGTGAATCAGTCTGAGCAGGAAAATGGGCACAGTCGATTAGAACAGTGTGCATGTTCCAAGAATTCAGCTTTGACTTGGATTGAATCTGAAAACAAGGTAAACTCTGATTTATTATAAGTTATTAAACACAGGCAGCTGGTGGCCTAGTGGTTAGGGCATTGCCCCTGCAATCGGAAGGTTGTGAGTTTCATTCCCAGCACTGCTAGCCTCATCACTGAAGTCCCCTTGAGCAAGGTACAATCCCAACACACTGCGGTGTCGAAGCGTTTATTGATTCATAATTCTGTGGTAAACATGAGGACTTGAAACAAAATGGCGTCTCGATTGGTACCGCTTGCACTAAGCACTAACCTCTCCTCTATATATATATATATACAGTAAGAATGCAGTTGTGATTCTGAGGTCCAGTATGACCACCTCTAAAGATTTCGGTCCTTGAACTTTCGGTTTCAAAATGCTTTACTGAGGATCTCTCATGAGTAACTGTAAGATCATGTATGTAATTGCTGAGTCTTAAATAAGAATTGGTTGTAGTGGAATGCAGTTTTGCTGTTAACAGTGTAGGTGGGATGGTGGTGCAGTAGATGGTGCTGTCACCTGGTCCTGTGTTCGATTCTCAGCTGGGACGGTCAGGATGCCTTCAGTGTGGAATTTACATTTTCCCAACGTGTCTCCATAGGTTTCTGCTGGTCTCAGCTGTGTGTGTGTATCTGTGTGTCTGCCCTGTGATGGACCGGTGTTCTGTTCAGGGTGTTTCTCCACCTATGAGATATGAAACAGGCTCCAGCACCCCCAATGACTACATCATGTTAATGCAAAAATATTATTTTAGATTTTTTTTGCAAAACCCACAGAATCAAATCAGATCGCTGTGTTTGTGCTGAAGTGACCAAAACCCTAAAGATGTGTGATACAAGAAAAGAACGAATGAGCAGGAAGAAAAGAAAGAGGAGGATCCTCAGTTTGATAGAACCCAATGATTTTCATGGGTTAGCTAAACATGAACTGTTTCTGTAGCCTGTTGACTGGTTGTGAAGACGTTGCTCATGAAAAAAAAAAACATTTATAGAAAATATATCTACACATACTTGAGCCGCCTCTGTCCTTTTTAATTAATAGAGTTATTAAAATTTTGCTGCACTTATGACTGGGTTTAAGGTCTAAAGTGAAGATGGATTTGAATACAATCTTCACAGTAATGTTCTTACACCTTTTTGTAAACCATTTCCCAAAGATAGCCTTGATTTCAGAAGACGTTAACGCAGTGTTTTATCAGTAAAAGTTCATTTTTTGGCGTCTACAGTACACATTACTGCAGATCATGTGCTGCAAGCTTTACAGAGCTGTAACAGTGGGACTTTACAGGACTGTAACAGTGATTTTAAGTCTTAGAAATTAATTATCAGCAAAAGGCAGCAACAAGTGCTCAGCATATCTTCATTCATGTCCAAGTCAACTTTGCAATCAGTGAGATATTGCAGCAAAAGGAAAAAAACAATAACAAACATGCTCTCCTCTGTGTTTCTTTCCCTTTCCTTATAAAACTTTATTTGAATAAATCTTTAACATTATGAGCAGTATGGAGTAAGCATATTCTAAACTGATACTGTATTTTTCTTTAGGATAGAAAAGACTGCAGCACTCATTATATACATAAACAAACTGTTAACGCTCAGTCAGAATCTGTCAAGCAGATTTGTTAGAGCTATAAAATATGTTGACAAAGGCTCAGTCGAGGGTCAAGATTCATGACTCAAGTTTTACTGCTCCCTAATCAGCCTCAACCTGTGTCATCTGCCAGTTCCTTGGTTGTCTATCTAACAAGCAACATTTTGTACTGATATTTTTAAACTGGGGAGGCCCCTCTCTCTTCCAGTAAGTCTACTATCACTCCAGCCATCCTCACGGTTTTGCCTAAACTCTGATTACCACCCCTTCTACCCCAAACACACACACACACACACACACACACACACACACACACACACACACACACACACACACACACACACACCACACCACACTGTCATTATTATGAAAAAGGTCTTATGTGTCATGTAATATATATTGCTCGTTACATAGATATAAATCATTATTTAGTGTGTATATAAGTGTGTGTGTGTGTGTGTGTTATACATATACTAAATATATTGATTTATATTTATGTAATTAGCTCTGTGTATATATATCATGCAAAACTTAAACCTTACTTACTCAGAATGACATAAGACTTTATAAGAAAAACAGGCCTGACACATCTCGTTACATATCCTGCAAAAAACTGCTCCCACTAGGGGGCAGTGTTGCCCCTATCATTTAGTAATAGGCAACACCCTCCTCCTTCAGTTAAACATGATTCAGTTCTGTTTGAATATAATGTAAGAACAGTTTCTATAATGGCAGTTTTTTTTTTTAAGCCACAAGTTTTCATGCCTTTTTATTATATCCAACAGTGATGTAGCTACAAAAAGCCCTTCTTATAGTATTTTGATTGGACTAGATATTGCATTTTCTGTGCAGTATTAATGTGAACACTGAAACTCATTCAGAACTCATTAAGAAACTGCAGAGTTAATACTGCTTCTGCTATTATCACAGGCAACCAGCTGCAATGCAAAGTCGTTTGACTGCATAGAAAAATGGCTTCTTGATTATGTTCCATACTAGCACTGGCAGTTTAGGTTATACAGTCTAGGCAAATCGGCCTAAAAAAAGGTATAATCCTTTAGCATGGCTTTATTTTTAAGGCTTAAGAAAGAACAAGTTCAAACCCGATCTGTAACCTGATGAAAGAGACTGCAGTGTTGGGGATTTTGTTTACCTGTTCTCTTTGTAGCTAAGGAAATAATTGGTGTTTAACATGTTTTTCCCAGACAGTGCATGCATTCAATTCAGCGGTTCTTTCACAACAGGTGTTTTCATTACCATTTTTTGGCACATGAAATCCCTCCCATTGTGGTTTTCTTTGTCACATTACATATTTTGAATGTTAGCAGACACAGTGCATTACTTAAGACATAAAGCACTACAAATAAATTGCATAAAACAGGGACAAAACCCAGCAAGTGTCAAAAAAACGAGTGTGTGCTTGAGGTCTATACTTTCAAGGGGGCTGGGGGGTGGGTTGCTAATCTGTCTTTTTTCCCCCCTCCCAGGAAGTCCCACTTACCTTGTTGCCAAGCAACATGATGACCACATCCTTCTGTGCATACTCATGAATTTCAGTCAGCCAGGCCTGCATGGTGACACACATGAGAAAAAAAAAAATTAAATGATGTGAGAGCACTGTGGGAAGAAAGAAAGAGTTGCCATTTGAAAATGAATGCTTGTCACAACTGAAGCGGACGATGCTCGCGAAAAAGAAAATTGCTTCTGGTTCAGTCTACACGCCGAAGCAGAAACAAGATTTGAAAGTCTTACCCTGATGTTGTCAAAGGATGACTTCCTTGTGATGTCATACAGAAGCAGCAGAGCTAAAAGGGTGAGAACAACAAGTTGACCACAAAGATCTCAAGGGTAACTATTGTGACTCAGTGATTTTACTGGGTCGGACCTCTAAATATTAGCATCAGGAGAGCAATACTGCACCCCAATCACAAGTTGATTTTGATCACTATACACAACGAACTGGGAAATGAGTGTAGGTACACCTACCTTGTGCCTACACACATTTCCCGGTTCATGTACATCTTTACCTCTTTAAAATAAAGGTGCCTTTGAGGAATTACTTTTGGTTCCCTGAAGGACCTTTCAGTTGATGGTTGACTAAGACATATCACTTACTCAACTGTGTTTACATATAGTCTAAAAATAAATTTATGTAAATATGTTACTACACAGATGTCCATATTCTCTAGACTGTATAGTGTACATTTGATACTGCACTGTTAGTATAGTATTCTATTTTTATTCTACTTTATTCTGTTGTTTCTTAATTTTTAACTTTGTACTGTCCACTTTCTGCTGTGGCAAAACAAATTTCCCACCTGTGGGACTAATAAAGGTTTATCTTATCTCTTATCTTAAAAGAAGTACTGAGATGATCCACGGGAGAGATTCTGGTCTGCAGCGCCACAGACACTTCAAGCGGAAGCAGCAAGGAGAAATAAATAATTAGAATCAGAAAACTATTGAAACTCGGAGGAAAATGCTTAAAAACTGTTAGCAGTTAGCATTAGCAGTGCGTGTTAGCATTACCAGCGTATGGAAAAAGAAGTGTTCAAATAACTCTCTCGACCCACATGTGTAGACAGGGCACAGCTTACTAATACTAAATAAACTGAGATAACTGTACAAAAATTGGGGCACAAATGTTTAAAACACTAAAATAGGAAGACAAGACACGAAGCAGTCACACACACAAACGCACGCACACAAGAGTGTGCGCACATGTGTGTGACTGCTCTCTCTCTCTCTCTCTCTCTCTCTCTCTCTCTCTCTCTCTGCATAACGTTCTCAGATTGGCTACTTTCAAACCTCCTGCCTCTAAGTTCAGCGGTATTTCAAGACGCACTTTCTATATTTATAGTTATATTTTATATGGAAATATAGCTGAATTTACGTTCAAATTTGTTGCAAAATTAGTAAACTATATTTTTTGATAATTTAGCTCTAAAATGCTAAAAAATATATATACAGTAATCTCCCAGTTTTACGTGGATCAGGAGTCGCGGATTCCATCACATGCAGATTTTTTTTTGAGAACCGAACTTATAGTTTTATGCGAAAATCCCCACAATAACGTAGACACTGCAAATATCCTCCTCCTTTTTTTGCTTTTTTGTGGCAATACATAGATTTTTTCTAGATGTTTTCACACAAGGGGACCCATTTACATCGCCGCGGTGCCCCAATACTTTTGTACTGTGCTACAGTAAACTTCAGCATGACCACAAATAGTTTTGCTGTTCACATCTCCACAGCAGATCAGGCCAACAGGGAGGGAGAATCTAAATGAGAATGGCTAAGAAAACCTCAGAAAAGTCCAACTACTGGAGAGCAACAAGGGAAACAGGGCTCTGGAGTAGAGTAATTTTACTATGGTTAGGGGTGTTGTTAAACTTCCTTAACACTGCTAGAAATAATTCTAAATAAGACCTATTCATCCATCTCAATGTGCTTTACATCTGCTAGAAATATTTAAAGTCAGCATCAGTAACAGCTACTGGGGGAAATCATCAAAGGTCAGAATTAGTAGTATACAAAACTCAGTTTTTTCTTATATGTAGAATGTATGGCTGGTTTTTCTTTGCTCCCAATTTACTGCAACCTGCCATATACATGACAAGAAGTGTAAAAGGATCTACTGTAAAAAGCTGTGCATAGTTTAGTTCAAGTTCAGATCTTGTCCAAATCACAGAATGTATTCCAGAGTGATTTTGTGGGCCTTACAGTTTCCCACAATCCACGCACATAACTTGTTAACACCGTAGATCACCACTTTAGCTGGATTTGTACCAACATGCTCTGGGTACTCTGGGTATCTTTATGTCAGCAGTGAACAGCGAATCACTGTGTGGTTTTTAAAATTTCACCCCTTAATCAATTCTCTCATATTTCTTAAAAACAAAGACTCTAATGGTGCTAATTCAGCAAACAATGTCTGGTGCATATCAGTTGAACTGTACGTTTATTAAGAACTAAACATCATTATGCTGACATTTAAATAACCATTTTGTTGCTGGGCAAACATAATAGTGCAATACTAATGTGGAGCAGGCAAATTTAATAATCACAATACATAATGTAATGTAGTTTGGGCAACATAATGATAATTAAAATATTAACATAATGGTTCTTCAGTTTATAACAATTCACAATTCAACCGATGTGTAAACGTGTATATGTATTTGACAGTGGATCAAGAGAAATGGTCCAATAAATCTCATACAGATTTTTAAAATAAATGTGCTATTTGAGATACAAAATTTCTTATGACAGCAATGATACACTGTATGTCCAAAACATTTGCACATCCAGCTGTTTCTTCTGAAATCAAGGTTTTAACATAAAGTCTGACCCCCTTTGCTGTAGTAACCGTCTCTACTCCTCTGAGAAGGCTTTAAACTAGATGGTGGAACATTGTTCTAAGGATTTGACTGCACTCAGGTGTAAGAGCATTATTTAGGTTAGGTACCAGTGGTAGATAGTTCTGGATTACAAATGTCACTAAAATTAATCACATTGTATTTGATTAATCACTCCAGAGAAGCAGTTTCACTACTCCACAACCTAGTGCTGCGAGGTTCAAGCATGGTGACGTTTTTTTTTTTTTTAAGCCACAGACACACTACATGACATACATCGAAGTTGTCAGATAACTGTACCATTAACACTATACAGTTTGCTGTCTTGTAATTGACACCACATGACTGCTACTACATGACTTCACACACTACATGACTGCTTAGTGACAGGATTCAAAGGATGCAAAGTGTTTATTGTCATATGTACAGAAAAAAATAGCATTTCTCTGTACAATGAAATTCTTTCTTTGCTGTCCACACACAAATGCCGAGTTAGGTTAAGAGTTAATAAATAAAAATACAAATAAAATAAAAATAAAAAATAAAATAAAGAAATATATAAAAATAGAACAAGATAAAAATACAAATAAGTAAGTGAAGACAAGTGTGATGTGCAGATGTAGATAAATACGACAGTGCATTTGCAATGAAAGAAATGTGCAAAGGAGCAGAAGAAAAATTAAGGATGAGGTAGATGGATGTGCAAAAGGAGCTTAATGTGCAAAGTGATCTGATTTGCAAAAAGTCAGGAAGTTCTAGATTCTGAACCTTCGTCCCGTAGGGTCTTTGAGGATGGAGGCAGCTCTCCTCTGGACTCTGCGGTGGTAGAGGAGTCCTGAAGATCTTCTCCGCGGTTGTTTATGGTCCATAGCAGTAGTGCTGCCATACCATGCAGTGATGCAGCTGGTCAGTGTGCTCTCCACAGTGCAGCTGTAGAAGCTGCTGAGGATCTTGGCTGACATACCAAACTTCCTCAGCCTCCTCAGGAAGTACAGCCACTGCTGAGCCTTCTTGACCAGCTGTGTGGTGTTCAGTGTCCAGGTAAGGACCCCAGGTACCTAAAGCTGCTCACCCTGTCCACTTCAAGCCCTTGGATAAACAGTGGCTGATGAGGCCTCCTCCTCTTCCTCATGTCCACTAACATCTCCTTTGTCTTATCTGTGTTGAGGGTGATGTTGTTGTCCCCACACCATGACACCGGACCTGCCACCTCTCTCCTGTAAGTCGCTTCTTCCCCTCCAGTGATGCGACCGATCACTGCAGTGTCATCCGCGAACTTCAGGATGATGTTGTCTTTGTTAGAGGCGAGACAGTCATGGGTGAACAGGGTGTAGAGGATGGGGCTGAGGACACAACCCTGTGGGACGCCAGTGTTTGTGCTGATCCTGACAGACTGAGGCATGCCAGTCAAAAAGTCCAGCAGCCAGTCACAGAGGGTGGGGTGCAGGCTGAGTGTAGTCAGTTTGTGGGGGATGACCACGTTGAAGGCAGAGCTGTAATCTACAAAGAGTACCCAGATGTAGGAATCATTGTTTTCCAGGTGGGAGAGGAAATAGTGAGGGGCAGCAGCGATGGTGTCTGATGTGTTGGGCCGGTAGGCATACTGCAGGGGGTCCAGAGTGTCTGGGATGTTGCTCTGGATGTAGGTCAGCACCACTCTTTCAAAACACTTTGCAATGATTGGAGTGAGTGCAACTGGTCTGTAGAGATTTAGGCAGGTGGCTGGGCTTTTCTTGGGGAGGGGGATAATGGTTGTGGTCTTGAAGCATGCGGGAACGGTGCTCTGGCTGAGGGAAAGGTTGAAGATGGAGATGAGAACCTCAGCCAGCTCGTTAGCACATGCTTTAAGGGCCTGTCCAGGGATGTTTTCTGGTCCTGCTGCCTTGTGAGGGTTGATCTTACTCAGGGCTTTGTGTACTATTGAGACCCCTGGCAGGGGGGAGGTATGGGTGATCTGGGGGTTCTGGGAGGTCTGGGGTGTCTGGAGTGTCTTGGAGGTCTGGGAGATCTCAAAGCGGGTGTAGAACATGTTGAGATCATGCAGCAGGCTGCCTGCAGAGCTGATGGTGCTGTTGATGGCCTTGTACTCTGTGATGTGCTGCAGGCCAGGGGTCAGCAGAAGAATAGAAGCCATCCAGCTTCTCTCTGTACTGCTTTTTGGCCGCTGCAATGGCTTTCCTCAGTCTGTACTTCGCAGCTTTGTACTCAGTCTCATTTCCTGATCTGAATGCAAGAGAGTGCGTATGCAGCATGCGTCGTACCTGACTGTTGATCCAGGGCTTCTGGTTAGGGAACTTTCTAACTTGTGTTATGGATACAATTTTGTAACACAGGTGCTGATGTACCCAGTCACATACTCAGCATAGTCCTGTATGTTGACAGAACAGTCCTCCATGGTGGCTG
>JBBPCY010000028.1:12862907-12886979 GCA_037974405.1 Brachyalestes nurse | reverse complement strand
GTAAACCCTAAATATGCCCCCAAATATGGTCCCAAAACACTTTAATTTCATTTTAAACTCAATTTAATACATTACCCTTAACGAAAATGTAAGATAAACCCATATTCGTACTGTAGTTTACACTGAACTCCTGCAGTGCTAGAATGTAAAGACAGATATTATAATTTAGCACTGAAGACGTATGTATTGCCACTCCTGATCTGCGTAAAACCGGGGTATAGATATTTCGGTACGAAATATTTAGTTGTGAGCAAATTTGACATTTTACTTTGTCTAAAATAAAAACAATATTTTGTATTTTCCATACAGACTACCTCAATAGTTACAGCTGAATCTCTCACACTCAGTGAACATCACTGTGCAGAATCAAGACCAAAGCTTTGGAATCAACACTCAATTCTCAAAAGCCTAGGATCCTTTTTAGATGCTAGAACACATATCTACAAAATTTGTCATTGAGTGATGACACAGAATGCCCATTTTTTGTTGTTTTATGCAGAACTTGCTCTGTGTGAATATCATTTTGAATGTATAATAATATGCTACACATAAGCTTATGTAATTCATTCTTAATCAAAATGCTAGTTCAGTACATTAAGCTGTATGAAAACAAACTGGGTTCTGGGCTCTTCACTGACCTGAATTCGGATGAGGTCAGCAGGTTTGAAGTCGTTAGGGGAGCAGCCGCACCAGTCCACTATGTGCTTGTACTGGCACTTGCAGCCCAGCTTGCGGTTCCAGTTAGTCACGCGCAGGTTGTTGTCCACTAGCGTATCACACATGTGGCTGTTGCCCAGCACAGTGTGAAAGAAAGACTGAGAGATACACAGGAAAAATTGGACAGAGTTACATTTTGGAGACTGTTTCTTCCTCTTACAGCATGGTTTTGGGTTTAGATAATCGGGAGCGTACCAGAAACATGGGGATAGAATCTATAACAGTGTATTATTTTCTGTGATGTACGAGCGTGACCTAGTGTATTGATCTTGCTCAGTATCGACACCAGATATCTTTAATACACCAGCAGAGAGTGTACAGGCACCTCGGCAGGGAGCAGGGCGTAGGTGTAGAATTGCTTCAGTCCAGTCACCAGCTTGTCCTGGGAGGTGACCACATATTCCACAAAGCGGCGTGTGAGTGAGAACCAGTCCGAACCGCCCGACACGTCCAGGCCCTCAGGGATGGTGCGTTCGCCCAGCCGCCACATGTGATTATCACACTCATGGAAGAGCCGATCCAGTCCCTGCTTTTTAATGAACCTGTCCAGAACCAGAGAAGAAGGCCAAGATTAATGAACTGACTGTCGAGAGAAAAAAGAAGAAGGGGAAGGGGGTAATATAGCAAAAATATAACATCAAAATACATGGAATGAGCGAAATACCCCAGCATATTAAATGTACATTGTGCTGACAGACATTCAGCTTTTTGTTACTATATGGTTACAATACATTGGTTATTGCTGTTTATAAGCTAACTATGTTGCCTAAACATTTTTATGAAACATGAAATTTAGTGCTCTAGAAGCACTGCCAATACACGATATACTCAGAGAATATCAAAGCATTGTTTAACACAGTAATGTAACCCTAAGTGTAAACTTGTATAAACTGCAATCAAACTGCTCGGAACTGTGCGGCATCAAAAATGGACAAAAATACAAGATGGCTGCTATTAGTCTTTCCAGTATGGGATTATGCATTTACACTGTGCCAAGTAGTGCGTCTGAGCTTGCACTAGTTTTTAGCTACATCAACCTTTAAAATGGACAGAAGTAAAGAAATATAGAACTATAAAAACCCAAAGAATAAACAACACAAGAACTGTGCAACAAATTTACACAACTTTACACTTACTATAGATGCAGACGAAACATGTCTGGGGTCCAAAATTTGCTTAGCACTGAAGCTACAACACAAATGCTGCTAACACAAAGTCAACAGTCACCCCAAATCTTTTCTGTAAACATCTCCCCAAAACCTCTCTAAACAGTCTCAAACTGCGTCCAGCTCTTCATTAAGTTGGTACACCAAATATGTCTTGGATGACATGGCACATCCTAATCAGACAAATTTCAACTTGGCTATTTTACTGCCTTTTTTCTGGCTATTGCGTATTAATTCTTTACTGATGAATGCTTTGGTTAAATGCATTGACACTTCATTGATTACTGCAGTGGCTTAAAAGTCTATGATATCCTGCATTTTACTGATTCTCTAAACATTAGCATTATGTAAGTGTGTAGTTTTACATAAACTAATGCAATACAGTATCATAAGTGCTTTCTCTCCATCCTAAGTGTTTTCACAGTAGATGAGCCACCGAGTAAACAGTCAGCATTAAATACACGGCGTGTATTTTCGGATTTGCATGCCAATGAGTCAGGGAAAAGAAAGTCGAAAAGATGGTGACCAAGCTACCTGGCGTTCTCTCTGCCGTGAGACTTCAGGAAGTTTTTGTCACGGTTCTGCGACAGAAAAACCACCAGCTCATCGTTGGTCCTGTTTGGGGACGATAGGAGAAAGGAGAGAGAGAGACATGAGAGAAAAAAATGAGAATATAAAAGAGCTGACTGGAGGCGAGCGGGGATGAATGTGATGACTTCCTCTAGATGGAATTATCCGCTCCTGACAGGATTTGGTGGTCATCAACGTCTCTGTGTGCGTTGGGCCGTAAATGTCGATTTAGCTTTTCTTTTTTTTTTTTCTCTTTTTCTTTTTTGAACTGCACGGTTGGCTGTGGGGATTATAAACTGCCAGGAAAGGCTCTGATGTGTCTGGAGGGGGAAAAAAAAGCTCCCAAACTGATAGAGGAGAAAGAAAGAGAGAAATGTGCCAGCTTCACCAAACAGCAGCACAAAGAGAGCTTTCACACCATGCAGCTCAGGGCCAATACCTGCAGCCACACATAGCAGTGCCTTTACTGCTCACAGCCACGGCTCGCTTGGTCTAACCTGAGTGAAGAAGATATCACCTCTATGAACTCCACAGCAGGTGACGAACGCTCCTGATGCATGGTAGAGGCACTTTGTATGCAACAGCAGCAACACTTGAGGCACCATTATTGAGTGTTTGCATCACTGCAGGCACGGCGGTGTCTCTCTTATGTGTATGCCCTCACATTTTCATAATCATTTTGCAAAACCAATGTGTGTAAATACATGAATAAATGGTAAACAGAACTGGTTCTGCGTTCTGGGACCAGAGGCCCCTTGCACGTTTTATTGTTTCCCTGATCATACAAATCAGTTTAAGCTGTGGTCACAGCAGACTAGATGTTCAGTTTTTGTAGCCTTGTGAAATGTGAGAGCATTACTTGTTCAGAAGATTCTGAAAAAAAGATCTCCACGCTGTAGCAGCAAATAGCTACAGCACAAAACTAAACATAATTATATCAGAAAATTATATTCTTGCAGGATTCGAGTGATGCTCTAGTTAACATACTACATGAAGAGCCACCCTCTCAGAGGCCAAAGTTCAGGAAGCAGTGAGGTCAAGGACACTAAGTTCACCTGATTTGCCAAATGCAAAATTTCACACCAAAATTGAAAGCCTGCGGCACAAAATCGATCTTCACTGATAATCCATTCATTTTTAGTATTGCTTGGACCTCTGTGAGTATTGCTTGTGGCTTAAAACTGCAGAAATATGGTTACACACACATACACACACATATGTATAGCCTACATTATTAACAGCGTATTAAGATACCAAGAAATAACATTATTCCATTAATATAACATTAACAGACCAAAGGTATGATTCGACAGAATCAAGGCTTACCTGGTGGGGAAGTCGGTGGCACTGAGGTTGATGAAGAAGTCCCACTTCCACTCAAGCATGGAGAGCAGGTCCTGCATGCTGCGCAGGTAGGCTTTCAGCAAGCTGGCCCCACCCCAGATGGTGACCATGCGCCAGGGTGTTGCCCTCACGTTGGGGTACAGCTCAGCCATCTGCAGAACTTCACGGTGCAGATAGTTGGACCGCTGGAGGGAACACACACAGAGGTCAGACAGTGTTTACACAAAGCTGCTGGGTCCGCATCAACTTTCCCACTTTTCTGTTTCGGGAGAGGTACTGTACCCTGGCACTACTGTTCGCTGCCCATAGGAAGCTTCCAGCTGTGAACTCTAGCTTTGTTCAAATATACAGAGCAGCATCCAATCAAATACTGAGTAAAATCTGAAATGACATCAACAGTCTGGAATGTTTTAGCCTTCTCATTAATATACATCAAAACTCCCCAAAGTGGTACATAATGACATTAAAAGCGATCGGCTTATACTTAAACAATTATACTCTGGTGCTGAGGTATAGTCCAGAGAAGAGAAGGGGGGAACCAACTACAGCACACAAAAAACATTTTACACAAAATAGTTACACAAAAAGACATGTCCTTGGCTATTACAAATACACACCTACTAAAGAAAAAGATCAGGATAGAAGCATGTGCATCTGATCCCCATTTGATCCCTAAAGAACCAGTTCAATGCAACTCACACTGGGTACTGGGTCATGTGTGAATGTGGGCAGACACACAACAAAGGGATACCCTTTCAGCCTGTTTCTCGGTTTTGACCTTAAAAACAAATTCTTGGCTTGAGCTTTACTAAAATAAGATCACTGCACACACTGCCTTTGGTATACAGCTCAGTTTTTTCTCCATTTTTATCTTTTTAGAACAGTTTCTGAGCCTTTAGGCTCTGGTATGCACTACAGTCTATCACAGGGAAGTGCGAAACCCACAGCTCTGGCAAAGGAAAACAGAACCCAAGTGTTAGATGACTGACAGGAGAAACTTAGGCTGCTTTCTTTTGTGATTTATGTAACTATCTTTTTTTTAACTGATCAAAATATATTTAAGTGGGTATTAGTATGGTAACAATTCTGAACTCTAATCAAAATAAGTACTTTATCAGTCAATGGTTCGGCACCTGGTGCACCACAGATTTCAATGACGGCCCAATGCTCCCAATTTTAAGTGTACATTTAGGTTACATGTATAGAAAGGTTGAATGTGCTCGAGGAATGATATGAAATTTCAAGCAGTAAATACATGGTACAGAAGATGCACGAAGAAACAAAGGCAAAACTCACTGCACGTATGACAGGGAGGTAGAATATTCAAGCAACAGACAAGTCTTTTACAGTAACAGCACACTACTGATACTGCAAAAAAGCAGTACCTATAGCCACTTAAATATCTTTAAAACACTTGCTATATAAAACAAGGACGAAGTTTAAAGCTAAATTTGAAGGTTGCATTTTTACCCCCAAAGCTGAACCATGATACAAACGGCTCAGAAGCCGAACTAAACTGCACTGTGAAAAGGGCAAATCTCTGTGTGTGGTTGTCTGTGGCACTTTTTACCTATAAAAAAAGGTTCGAACTTAAAGGAAATGGCAGACGACATAATGATTCAAAGTAATTCACTAGGAACAGGACTGAGGGCAGATTGGCATTTTTCCCCCTTTTCTAATTAGAATAGGCCACTCTAGGTTGGCAACCTTGTGAAATGAGAAGAAAATACATTACTGCATGTGGGTGTGCTACAGAGTTTTAGATTCTAGCTCTCAACACCTAATTATATTTAGAGCACAATTATATAATGATGTTTTAAACATAATGGAACACATGATGAGGTAAGAAAAGAAAAGAAAGGAAAAATGTTTCCTGTGAAAAGCTTTGTCCTGCCTCCTCGATGCCTGGGGTGATTTTGAGAAGTGCATGCGGAAAAAGAAGAATGGCTAGAACTCGGCTTGGAGATACGTTCCTTTTCCGCGCTCAAGTAGAAAGAGCAGATATCAAAAAAGCTTTTTGTTGAGGTCTCTGTGTGAAGACTTGCTGATTCACTGTCTGAAAATCAGGCGTTCGCTGGTTAGAAGTTAGTTTTAAAACACTTAGAAGAAGACAATATGAAAACTCGAACAAACAGACCAAAGGGGTTGGGAACAAAGAGCCGACAGTGCATCACCATCTATCATCATCTATCAGAGACTGAAAAATGTACTCCCACTAACACAGTCTGACCACCCCTGGTCCTCTGTACACATGTTTTTTTCAGGTAAGAGCTTGATGCTTTTTTCTAACCCCTTATTGCAGCCTTTCAACCAAACGCGAAAAGTGTTCCGAGTGCAGGCCACATTTGTTCAGGGATATACGAATGGCGTCACAGACCTATTCACTGCACCACATCTCCTACAGAGATATCTCAGAGTGCTTCACCTGCCGAGCTATTAAACTTCCAGGCAGCCACTGCATCATGCTGTGCATCTATTAGAGCTGGTCGCTACTGATAAAGCTGAACATCCAGATGTTTTCCAAATATAACAGAGTTTGATCAAAACGTGTCATTGAATTATATTACTGTCCAAAAAAAGTCATGTATCTCCATTTCTTTCAACTTATCTTCACACTGTGTGATCTATTACATCAAACAACCAATAAAAACTCATATAAAAAGGAATAAAAAATAAAAAGGAACTGAAAAGTACAATACATTAAGGCAAATAAAAAGGAAGAACATTTTTCCTTTGTGCTGAAATGCTTCCATTTTGGAGATATTTGTGGACTGTTCTATTTGTACCACTTAAAATTATGCTGAGTAGAACACAGTATTGTGAAGGTTCACCAAAAAAAGAAAGGACATTTTTGTAAGTTACTATTAATTTAGTTTGCAAGTATTCTAAACTGCTCTTTTACAGCAATATGAGGCAGCCATCAAATGACCCACACTGGAGCTCATTTCAGGTTTTGAGCTCCATGTGCAGTACTGCTGTATGACAGATACTGATAGACTGGTTTAGACTATATATTGACGACTGTTTCTAGCCCTGCAAGACCTCCCGATGTTCAAAATCTAATCCACACCAGTGCAACCCAGAGACCTGAGAACCTACCTTGTCTACATGGATGTAGTAGAAATGGTCTTTGTGATAGATGGCCTTAAGGAGCCGCTTTAACTGCCTGACGGCTCGGCCATGGACCATCAGCACGAAGGCCACCCTGACTGGATTCTCCACCTTAGACACATCGTTGTCTATGATGTCAGCCTGCTGAGCAGCACTGGACAGAACTACAAAGACACCAGAGAGGAGAGCACATTACTCAGGTAAATTCTGTTAAAGAAGAATATATTTAAATAAACAAATAGAAATAAATATCTGTCTGGGCAAGTTGTATATTTAAATCAACAGACGCTTGCCTCAAAACCATCTTAAATAGACACACTGTTATATGTAAAACAGGACAAAGACATTTCACAGTGTAAACAGTACCAGCATCTTGTATTTTGTACAACAGTCTCCAATGTGTCATTCACTGTTACAAACCGCATGATTGTTCATGATCAGCTCTTATCGCTTTGTTAGCTACATTAGACTCATAGCTCTAGTTATAATCAAAAGTATTAAACTATCAAACACCAAATTTGTCTCGGGTGATTTAATACAATTGGAGCAAAGCCTCTGAAAATTGAATTTCTTTAAGGCATAACTACACTGAAGAAATACTCCCTACCATGCTGTGGGCAGAACTGAGGCAGAGACTGTGGCATCAGTTCTCCAGCCTGGTGCTGGCACACGATGTTGGCGAGCTCCTGGCGGCACTGGCGTGAGCTGGCACGATGGAGAGCAGACAGGGCATCCTTCCCCAAGATCTCGCATTTGGGTACAAAGTCACTGTTCGAGATCTGAGGGGCACCCTCCACGCTTCCCGGTTCTCCTGGAACGACCAGTGGGATCTTGCCTCCTTCCCCTGCCCGCATATCTGTGAAATTGCGGCTGCTGGACGGGTCATAGGGGGCGACGCCATCGGCTGCTGCTCCAGCACCAGGCACCTTTAGGCTCTTGTCCATCAGGGAAGACTTTGATCGGCCCTTGTTCTTCTTCCTGATGGCTCGAGTGACAGCGGGCCGTTCAAACCCCTGCTTCCACCGGCCATGAGAGCCCCCGGACAGGGCATTCTGCCTCTCCCAGGATTCAGGATCCCTATTCAGGTCCTGATTGTTGTGGTCAGGCAGTTTAGAGCGCCGGTGCTTCCGCTGCAGGAAAAGAGAGAATTACCAGCAGATTAACCAAACCAGTAAGTGGTGTTCTGAACCATAATCTGTTTCATTTCACCAAACATACTCATACGAGGAAGGGCTGGTGAGTGCATAAACTGACCAAACAAGTATAGGACTATCACAACCCACTGATGCACAGCACTGCTACAATAAACAAAGATAGAGGGCTAACACCTCCCCCTTATGAAAACATTTCTGTCTACTAAACGTGAACGAGTAAATGAGTTATATGTCAGGGCAATAAGGGGCTTTGCATCTGAAAAGAGACCATTTTTCTGCATTCAATTTTAAACTTTAGAATGAAGAAGAAACATAAGCAGATCCTTCTTGATTTTCAACGTATGGAAAAGCAAGTGGCGATACCCATTATGGCGTCTCATCGATCTCGTCTACAAAGCAGTGCTTCAAACTCGTTTGGTGAGGAGAGGAAACCACAAAAAGAATAGAGACAGCAATACAAAATACATTTTTAAACAGACCAGAGAATGATTCACACCCAACAAACAATAAAACCAAGTGATGTGACATGGTGAGGGCCCAGGGGCACAACTTTGTTTACTCTTTTATTTTTTTTTTGTCTTGTTTTTTTATTTACAGCTCCAATCTGAGCTATTTTTAAATACAGAGCCGCCTCATTTGGGAGGAATCTGGGAGGAAGCAAGTAACAGGAAACCGAGATTTCTAATGAGGACACTGAGTCACGATGAAGGGGTGGATCAAGCCCCACTCTCAGTAAGAAAACAAACATTGCAAAACCTCAAGCCAACAACAACTCAATGTAGTGCCTTCTAAAAGTGGACGACAAAGTAGCTAAAGATATTTTCATGATACAAAATGTAGCTGTTATTGTGCCACTTATAAAGATGGCTATGTATCCATTAGTAAGAAGGTCTTACTTCAACAGGAGGGGGGGATCAACAAATGTCAAAACTAAATGAGTGTGTTCTCCGAAAGTGCTGACAATACACAGGATATGCATCATCACACACCCCTAGCGTCTACACAGAAGGCTGAACAAACATATGAACAAAGAACAATAATAAGGAAAGAGAGCGAAGATCCACTGATCAAGTGAAGGAGAGAAAAGGTGAAAAAGAAAGAAAGAGCGTCCAATGAAGTGGGCTGGTAGGGCCTGTAAATAGAAAAAGTGGAAGTGGAAGTGGAGGGTTAACATGGTCTAAGCTCCCTAATAAGATCTCTGTCAGAGAGAGACCAAGTGGCCTTGGCCTTATCACCGTCCTCTCCAGCAGCCCCAGTTTCACAGTCCCATTAATTAGACCTGCAGCTCCCGGCACAGCCCCTTCCACCCTGCTGGGCACTACAAACCAGGGGTATAACTGTTTAGTAAGAAATTTCCCATACCTGTTCTCAGTACATAAAGGATATTGCCATTAAAAACAGGCCATTTTTTGTGATAAAGTGCACCTTTCTATGTGGAACACGGTAAGGAGCTTTTAAAGAAAATACATAGATCAGCTTCACTGATTTTGTAGGGTTATATAGAGATACTAAAATTGTACATATTTATTCATTCTGTAGTCTGTACAGAAAGGTTGTTCAGGAACATAGACTGTTTTTCAGCATTATAATGCACAGGGATATAATTGCTTTTAGTTTACATAACAGCTGAAGGTCAATAAGCAAACATTACTCACTGCTGCCCTCTAAACCTGTTATTAACCAGAGCTGAAACAACTGCAGTTGACAACATAAAACTGCCCTTTCTGTGTTTACATTGCCATCCCACCAAGAGAGAGTTCATTACTTAACCTGAAGAGGGCAACAGTTATAAGGTAGTACCGATGAGAGCATTTAGCATAAGAGAAAGTGCAACAACCATGGCAGGAAGCTCAAAATCTGGGAGCAATTTTTTATCTTTAACCATGTGAAAAGCAACATCTTTGACAGAGTGGTCAGAAAACAGTATCATTCCCTCCACATCAGAAAACAAAACTACGAGGGACACTCCAAAACTCGCAGCACTTTTATACTTTCATTAGAAATGGTGAAGGCTGGTAGAGTAGTATTTGGGAGTGTCTGAGAGTGTCATATGACTAGTTCTGTCAGGCATGCTAGACGTCATTTGTTTTTGAAATTCTAAAGAACAGTTCAAAAAACGCTGAAACATTCTGAATGTCCCTCGTATTATTGTTTCCTGAAGATAAGCAGCTTGCACTGTAAGTGACCGTTCAGAACAAGCCACTGTTCCGCTTACAGAAAGAACTAAAGCTCACTATTACAGTACGGGTGCTCGTCACTGGAACACTTTGATCCAAATGGTTCTCAAACTTTTCAACATTAAGGCCCACCTATCTATCACAGCATATTAGATGAAACAAATTTTTATGTTTTAAAAAGTTTAATTTCTTTGGTATAAAAACAACATTTACATTTCAAACATACCAACACACAGCGTACTGTAGCTATATAAAAGTTTTATTTTAACTATAATTCTAAAACTAAAAAGTTATACAACTTTTATATAACTTATAATGTTTAACTATAACTCTAAAACGAAGTTATCAAAAACATTTTCAAAACTGCTAAATCAGCCTCCAACAGCCATCTCCTTTCCTGTGTGGGGAAACAAAACATATAAAAATGTGGCTTTAGTATTAACATTCAGTAACTACTCTATATTCCTAAAATAATAGCTCTCTCTTACTTTGTGTCAGTATGGCAATAAGTGATGGGCCGATCCACGTTTTTCCAGTTCCGATCCGATACACGACTGCCGATACGGATACAGATTCCGATATAATACACCTTTTTTACTTTTATATTAGCATTATTTTTGTTGAAATTTGTTAGTAAGGTTACATCACAGAATATATGAACTACTAAGCACTTATTAGAAGAGCAAAAAATATACACAACTACACTGAATTTTAAGGCATTCCAAAGGAATTTATTTACGTCACATTTCACAAAAAGGTAGCAGCAACAGCTGTAAAATTTTGTAAATATCAAAAACACAACAATCTTGGCTGAATCATCCAAATAGTTCAAGTATTATGTCCATTTTAGCAGCAACAACTATGTAGAAAATAAAGTGCAAAACTAATACATTTAAAATAACATGAATTTAGAGACAGGACACGGGCAGAATGTAATCTAACCACTTCTGTATTTAAGGTGGACCGGCCGAGTTACGAGATGCCTAACTTTAGCCTCGTGTTTTGAGAGACAGAGGGAGGGGAGAGGGCAAAACAAGCCAACAAAACACACAAACCGATCTCCGATATCGGATTTATGGCTATAACGGACCCGATCATATCAGATCAGGCCCTTCTGTAATGGCAATTATTCTGGTTGGATGTTCACCACAAAATAGCATATCTTCATGCAAACAAGTGTCCCAATTGTATCTCACTAAAACTAAAAGTAACAACGCGTTGGCAATATCAGTTGACTATTGTAGTGCAAAATGTGGATTCCCTTTAATTCTATCTAGAAGCTGACTATGTATGTCAGAACCCATTTCAGCTATCCGCCTACTTACACTATCATTTGAAAGCGGTACTTGAAGTAGCTTTCTCTCAGCCGCTTGTCCGACCATCTCGCAGCACGTATCAACGGCACTTTAAGGCACTTTTAGACTGTGTCGACAGAGAGAAGACGGTCTACTTCTGCAGTTGTACTCCATCATGTTTTCGCTGAAATAAATGTTCGCTCATAAACTTGCCCGCCATCACCTTTATATGTTAGCTGCGTTGGCTCAAATTGATGATGTTAGTTTTGATTTTTTACTGTTTGTATTTTACAAATATCTTATTCACTTCTGTAGGAAATTTGCCTAAAGATATTTACATTTTATATAATTTTTTAAAACTATAATTACATCCCCGATTAAGCGCGGTGCCGGCAGCCCTTTACGAACCAATGGCGTGTCCCGAATTTACATTTGTGGTGCAATCAAAAGCCTTCGCGGCCCAGCTTTGTTTAGACAAATATTTAGCAATTATAAAAAAAAAATAACTGAGCATTTAGTAGCCCATCCTGTTCCAGTGGAAAAGCTTGCTATGTAAAAGTGCTTAATTAAAACTCATTCTGTAAACACAGCTTTCAGGTATCATCAAATATTACAAATATTAGCTCACAGTTATTGGCAGACTAAAGACAAATGCATTCAACACAGCGACATATGTTTTTTCCCCAGAGATGATCAGTTTGTCCGAGTTCACTTCGTTAACTCTTCAGTACCACAGCTTGTCAAAACATTGCAAGGAAATGTTGTTTAAAAAAGGTTTTCCCTGAAAAGTCCAGCGGAGTAACAAGATGTTAATTTATTCTAAACTTCATTCAAATTAGTTTGAATAAGCAACAAAAATGCCAAACATTAGTGATCATTTTCATTTCTGCAGCCCTAAGAGACATCAAATAAGACAAATATTACTCACAGCTGTATCTAATCTAAACATTACTCACTTCTGCCCTCGATTGGTGTTTACATCTATTAAACAAAAGACTACTTAATGCAGCCTGTAGTTGAGCTAGCAAACATCAGATAAACTTCATTACTTACCTCTGCCCTAACTGTTAGTGAACATCATAATATTACTCATCACTAACCACTAAAGGCATTACAGCACTGGAAGGTAGAATTTTTTTGCCGTTTTCATAAAGCCCATGACAGAGGATACTATTATTGGGGAACCCTTAAAACTAACAAACTATACTAAAACCAAAATAAAAAGCTAAATACAACAAAACCTAATATATTTAAAAGTCAAACTTTGTTACTAGACAGCTGCTGTGACCCTCAGAGAAACAACCAGAGAGACAAATCCTCCCCAAATGTTCTCCCACTAATGCAGTATTTGACAGTATAAATACAAATCCCTCAGTTAGGATAGATGGAGGAATACTACAATGTGGCACGCAAGGGGCAAATCTGTCATGTCTACTATTTCAGTCAATCTACCATCAAAGCAAGATTAGATGAGACTTCATTCTAAAAAGGTACCATGAATTAAATCAATGGTCCCATTCCCCCACTGACATTAAAGCTCCTGCTGTGTATCATCTTGCTCAGTCCAGCGATGCACATGTTTAACATTTTCCCCTATCTGAATAGGGGAACCGACAAGTTCTAGACTCAGCTCTAGAGTCACAGTTATGCAGTATTAGTGTAATATGTGAACTTTCTACATCTGTGACATAAAGACAACGCTATAACTACCAGTAACATCATCTACAACACAAAGAAACACTACAAACATGTAACCAAAGTGCTAATGGCAGAGCAGTAATCACAGCAGACGACTGAACCACGTCTATAAACACTGAATACACAGCTCACGAGAAGTATACACGTCTTAACAAGTTAGTAACAGGACTTCAATTCATTCACGCAAACAGCATCAAACTAAATGAATGAATTCCCCTGTCTGAAGGGGCCAAAGTAAGTGCCATTCTTCCCAAAGAAGTAGCAAAATATCTAACCACTAAGAGCATATTGTAACCAAATGCTGGATGTTGTTTGCGTTCTCCTTGTCAGATAAGCTGAAAAACAAGTAGTAACCACGTTACCCCACCTCTGAAAACTGATATGAACCAAACAGCAATTTGGCTTAATCTCAAACTCAAACCTAATTCTATAACTTCAGCAATTTTGATTTTATTCAGGTTTGTAGATGCTATGAGGCCTAACACAATGAGCACTGACACAAAAATAAATGGGACTGCCCTCAGCTCACATTAGATATCAAAATTAGCCAACAACACAATTTAGCTGAGAGTGAGGAAATGGCCTGTCACATGAAGTTTATTTTCCCATCTACAGCATGAAACATCAACCATGTCTGCCATTATAGCAGACTTTGCAAGCACCATATTTAACTGCTTGGTTTGGTATTGCTGGTTTAGCAATTTAGTTAGTCTTCGCTTACATTAATGCAAAAAAAAATCTGAAGATCGATCACCTAAAACTGGCACCACTCCTTACTTCAAGTGCAGTGAACTGGTAAACCCAGTACTGCATGGAGCCTCTGGGAAACAGGACTAAAAGTATATGGTTAATGGTTGTGAGACTATCAGCATAAATACAGAACAGATGCTTGTTCCTGGTACTATAATTTAGTAGCTGGTGCAAAAACCAGCAATACCACATTATCAATACAGGGGCAGCTGGGGAGTTGCCCCTGCAATAGGAAGGTTGTGGATTAGAATCCCAGGACCTGTGAGCAAGGTACCATCCCCACACTGCATCACTGGCTGCCCACTGCTTCACTTTGCAAAGGGGATAAATGCAGATAAAGAATTTTACATTGTTCGCTCTGTGTGCATGTGTGACTGTAAGAGGCACTTTACACTGGTCTGGACTTAAATGTTAAATTCATGTTAGGAAAATAATTTTACCATGAAAGGGTGTGTGTGTGAGTGAGTGAGTGAGTGAGTGAGTGAGTGAGGGAGGGGGGCGAGACCTCCAAAACATTATCCATGTTAATTGGCAGCTAATCACTGTAGAATCATGGAGAAGGTAAGTTTTAATAGAATTTTTTAAAGAGTGACAGCCTTAGCCTCAGCTTCTGTCTATAGTGGGAAAAAGCTGTACACTGCACCTCCTTTCAGTAAGCAACAGCAACTGCCTCAGGGCTTTACTGAAAACTGCAACTCCCATATGTCCAGGTGCAAGAAGGAAACGTTGATCTTGCTGCAGAGTTTGACAGTAACCTTAAAGAAACAGGTCAGCTGTTTCTAACAGACCACATCCAAATTACTCAATGCCTGTAGGGACGCAGGGATCATGAATTTTCATGGCAGGTTACGTCTTTTTTGTTTTTTTAAACACCTAGGTTGGCTAATTGCTTCATTTTTAGGTTGATCAAAGTAACAAAAAGTAAAAAAAAATCTCTAATCGTTAACAGTTCATTCTGGCATTTTTTATTTTTAAATGAAAGCTGCTGATCTAAATATCATAAATCACAAAGTGCTACACAGAAAGTAAGAGGTCACTGACTTTAGCACAAGAGATCATGCATAATTATGCTACGTTTTAGTAGAGGTGTAACAGCAGTATTCAAATACAGCATGAGTGCACTTACCTGCCTCACACTGTTTTTTATTTTATGAGATAAGTACACAAAATGAGATAAGTACACAAAAACTGTCCAATTGGCAGTCACAGGGTTAAAAAATCTGCCAATTCCAATCATGCATGCCTGAATGTCAGTCACATTGCCGAAGACACCTTAATCCCTTCCAAGCCGCAGTCAAGGCATGTACCAAGAGCTGCAATAAACATAAGGCAGCTTTATTTTAACTGGTATTGACACACTGTAGAGATTACAGAGCTCATGACACCTTATCTGAGGAGACAGAACAATGAGAGCTCTCTGAGCTTGCCAGACAGACAGTATGGAATGTAAACGCAAACTCTGAAAGCACGCAAAGCATAACAGAAAAATGACATTTGAAAACACCTCATCCTGCGGTGGGACGAAGACAGCTTCCCACAACTGCGCACACACAGGCATGCTGATGTGGGCCTGCAAGTATGCAAGAAAAGAGAAAGAAAGAGACCAAGAGAGATGATTAAACGTAAGCAAGGCCCACCAGTTAATGCTGCAGTGAGACTGTGCGGCCAAATCTGGGCCTTCGCCACACGCCCCTGGCCTGCACGCAGCAAAGGACTGTGGGAACAAGGGGCGAGCCAGAGACCACATGCTCCAGACCAACTGTCAGACGGCACGAACCACCGGCTCCTCCACCAGAAACTCCTACATTATGCAGCCCTCTCCAAACTGGGCCTTTCGCCCACAAAATACCAAGTTTACCCAACAAATGCACTGGAGAGGGGTATAGAGAGCTCGCTCTTGATGCGTCAAGACACGCACCGAACACCCACTCGAAAACACTAACAATGTCTGAAATAGGCTATGAGCTGTGCGAAACAAATGCTAGAGCAAAGGGTACTTTAATGAAAATGTGGGGGGAAAAGAGGACATCAGAATTCTCCTCAAACGGCAAGGTTTTACTATTAGTCAGGGCCAGTAACATAATCCCCTTATTCAGGTAACCATGTGGAAAATAGCTATGGTAAACCATTCTGGGGGAGATGGAGGGTAAATAGAGATTTCAAGTGGGCATTTTCTTCTTTGCTGTATATTTATTGTTACAAGCATTTACATGCATAGCAGGCTTCCAGTCCTCTTTCTTCTTTAAATTGTCCATATAGTGGGACAACAGTGCCTCAAACAAAACAAGGGAACCAGAAATCAGCTTCGCCTCCATCTTCGTTTTTTTTTTTTTTTGTAAATAAAGATGTCATGTAGTGGGAGATAGCACACACTTGCTCCAAACAACATACATCGACATTTTACAAGGATTGTGTACTTTAAGACTGGTACACTTTACATTCATTTAAAATTAAAAGACATTATTGTAATTAAGGTACACATTAAACCTACAAATTTGCCTACATTATACGAAGGCGTTTAGAAAACATGCCTAAGCAGATTCAGCTCTTCCCCTTCCGCTTGACTCGAAATGTGTAACACATCTTTAAACAGCTGGAGCCATGCATGGGAATGTCGAACCAGGTAGCTTGACTTCTGCATTGAAAACACATTTGTACTGTTGTACTGTTTGCTGCAGAGTGTTTTCGCAGCCTAAGAAGGACATACACGGCTACTGTATGTTCGTTCATTTCAGCGAACAGAAGAGATGTAGAATGGCCTGTCAGATTCTTTTGATGTTGATATTTAGCAACAATAACAATAATAAACCTAATGATAATATTATAAGAAAAAACAGACTTTGACCTCCAGCTCTTCTTAAAGCATGACACCCCTGCATGTGGTTCTACTGCTGGACATGTGTCTGTAGTCTCTACACACAAACTTCAGTGCTTCAACATATTCACCACATAAAACTAATAACTGTAAAAATCTGGTTACTATAATCACATTATTCCATTTTCATACCATTTGTAATTTGTAGTGTCATCTTTAATTTGGTCTGGAAACTGTAACTGATTTAGTCTACGGAACAGAATTTTACCATCAGAGGCCATAGTGTCTGCAGTTTATTGTTTTTTTTGGTTGATGACAGGAACCAAAGATCTGATGTCGCTTTGGCTGAAACCTGATGCTGTAATCCTAGGACATCCCAAAATGCACACTGTACCATACGGAGCTTTTTTGTACACTTGTTCAATAATTCAATAACTGACTAGTCAATTCGTCCTCCATCTGTGGTACAAATGATTTCTTCTGTTGAGCAGCAAAACAACAGCCCCAAAAGATTCATGTTAGAAAGCATCACAAAGTGCTTTTGTCCAAAAAAGTCAACTTCCTTTCCATAAGTGACACCACTGGCAACTAATCAACCAATTGCTGCTGCCCTACAGTAAAAATCTCAAGTTAATGCCCGCTTTCACCAGCACGTTTAAGTACACAGGTGATGAGGGTCACATTGACACCAAAGCATTGTGCAGCAATTCATCTCCTTGGTTTTCTCAGAGAGCAAGAATCAATGGCCTCTTTCATTACTCTCCCATCATGCCCAGTGTATTTGCCCAGAGAGAGGTCACACTCGCCCGTAAACCAGACTGTGGCGCGAACACTTCGCTCATGCCTCTTGTGCAAACAGCAAAAAAAAGATAGCATATGATAAAAAAAGGGTCTCTCCCCCCAAGGCCCGTGGCCTTAAGCCCTGTCAGGACCATTACATTCAGCAGGGTCCCTGCGGTCTGGTCAGGGACAGAGTTGTCATGCCGAAGCCCCCGCAGCTACTCCTCATCATGGATGACACGTCACGTTTACAGTCCACGTTTGCACTAGGGCTTGTACCCGAGGGCTGTTTTAGCTGCATCTCAGCCACTCCAGCTCGCTCAATACAGCAGAATTCCTCCCAATGGGAAGAAACATCTGCTTCTCCCCTCGACTCAAGCCATGGCTTGTTCTATAAGAAATATGAGTGCACTGTAACAGTGTGTGCAGGAGCAGAATCCTTAACACTCTTTTCCTCAGGTGTCCAACAGTGCCAAGCCCACACCCTTAGTCACCATTCGGAGGCTTCTACTTGGAGAGCGAGAGTGAGGTGAGATGGAGAGGGGGTGCGTACCCATGAGGGCTAATTATGAGTGGGGCTTCTGGAAAACTTTCCAGCACAGATGCAGGCTGCTCCAGTTCAGGAGGGACAAAACAAGCAAAACAAGCCTTGCCTGCCTCGCGATCACATTAAAGTTATGATTCACCCCGAAAATAACAACGAGGGCTAATAATGAATGAAAGCCAGAAGGGACCCGTTAACACAAGCTCATCTTTTTTAAAGCCCCCCACCAACCCAAACTCTTCATCCATTATTAGCAAGGCTGGCATTTTTTTGGGGTTATGTGTTCCCTCAGCATCTCAGAAAGTCTCTCGTCCATGAGCGGCCCACTGCTCAAGCAAAATCTATGCTGAATGTGGCACTTTATTAGGAGAGCACTGTATCATATATCAGGCCTTACTGACAGGCATGAGCTTCTGCTGCCTCACATCAAGCTACACATTCCTACAGCAATCTCAGCAGACCTGCCTGTAAAATAAAAGGCAAACTCTCAGCTTGAAGTTCAGCGTTAAGACTGAGAGCTTAACCGTCCAGCAGCCTTCGAGGCTCTTAGTCATCTAGGTCACTGAACTGACTAGTATGTAAAGGCTCACATGCTTGCGGTGCATCAGTGAAGGCGTTTCACCACTAATCTAAGGGATCTAATGTTGATCCTCAACATGGTGCAAGTCTGCCTGTCTCATCTTACCACTACTGAACGGTCTTCCAGTCACTGTGCCCCAGCTTTTTAAGAACATAATGCGATCCCAGTGATCTAAAAGGCATTTGGCAAGCAGCCTAGCTTTCAGGTTCCCCCCTTAAGTGATCAGGCCCCATCTATGTAGCATATACACGATATGGACAAAACTACTGGGACACACCTGTTTTTCAGGGTTTGAGCTAAGCCCCTTACTTCCACTGAAGGGGAATCTTAATGCTTCAATGTACCATGACATTTTGAACAACGCCATGCTTCCAACTTCGTGGACACAGTTTAGGGAAGACCCTTTTCTATTCCAGCATGACTGTCCCCAGTGCACAAAGCAAACTCCATAAAGACATGGTTGGATGAGTTTGGTGTGGAAAAACTTGACTAGCCCACACAGAACCCTGACCTCAAACCCATCCAACTCCTTTGGGATGAACTGAACGTAGATTGCAAGCCAGGCCTTTCGTGCAACATCAGTGCTTGAATTCATAAAAGCTCTATCAAAGAAACACTCCTGAATCTTATGGAAAGCCTTCTAAGAAGAGTGGACGCTGTTCTAGCTTTGCATAAGGGACCAACTACTTATTAAAGTCTATGTATGTAAAAGCAGTGTCATGACAGTCTCTATTGGTGGCATTGTCAGGCGTCCCAATTCTTTTGTCCACGTGTAAATCAGTGCACACTTAATCACAGACAATCTGACCCCGTTACGACGCTGGTAGGGCGATTAGGAGATCAGGAGAGCCACAACAGCACAGACACGACAGCACATTCCTCACACCCGTTGTAATTTAACGTGGCTGGCCACTGTCAGATCGTAGCCTGCTTTAACCCTCACCCCAGACAGTCTGAAGCATTACAGACACGTTAGTTTCATTCACATTTTCTATTCTGATGAGCTGGATAACTGGATAACTACCGAAATGCAGAAGTTAAGTTTCACAACCATGCAACGAAATTGCTGATCAGTGAAGAGCCAAAGGACGGCATTAACTCCACATAACCACTGAGGAAAAACAGCTAAAAGCTACAACTATAGGTTTCTTCTGTTACAATATTGACACCAATGGAAGAGTTTTAATGAGGGCTGGACCCGTTTACATCTATATACATCAACGGACATCAACGTTCATGTACAGACAGGAGGCTATTTAGCATATTTTACATATAATTAGTGTGTATGACTATCGTAACTGTAAATGAAACTGCAAACCGGCCGAATGAGACGCTGTTAAAATACAGAATTACAGTTTTATAGCAAAGTATCGCCGCTAAGTTGGCTAGCTAGCTGACTGTAGTACACATCAAATGGAAAGCTGGCTAGCTGGTTAGTTTCTCGTTTCTCCAAGGCAGATGCATTTTAAAATTCCTCCTCACCTCCGCCTCTCCTTCCTCCAGACTCCGAAGACTCCATACCACCAAGCCCTGGATCAGGAGGATGGTCAAAGCGGCGGCGATAGCGAGTTTGTATCGTCGGAGCAGCTTCTGTACACGGGTGCTCGCCACCATTTTCCTTCCCCCGTGGTTTACATTCGGCAATGAATCGCGTCTGTGAGAACGACTCAGTCGGAAGACTCGGTTCCGTGAACAGCTACATTAAAAGGCCCTGGTGAGCCTCAGAGGCTGGACTGAATGAACACACTCGACGCCTCTTCTGATTCCAAGTCTCAGATTTTATCAGTCAGTGGTATTTAAACCTCGACACGAAAACAATACAGTGTTTAATAATACAGTATAACTAGGATTTCATCATTCATCATTCATCATCCATCATCATCATCATCATCTGTCTAGCTACCTATTTTTTTTTGCAAGTGCCTTTCACAGAAATCATCCAAGTTTGCAAAACATTACAGCCCCACAAATATATTGCGCATCAGTAATTTATTATTATTTAATGAATGTTCACCCATTTTATTTGGATTTAATTATTAGACTGAGACGTTTGTATTTATTTATTTTTTATTTATTAGTTTACTTATTTTTCAAGTGGCTTTAACAGAAATAATCTAAACTGGCAAAACATCATGACCCCACATTCATGCTGTGCATGACTAATGTATCCTTTTAATTTGTTGGAGTTAAAACTTTGATTTGTTCCACAAAATCCTTAACAGAAATACAGTGCTAGTCTCACACCTTGCATATACATTACATATACAGACATTAAGTGATGAGTAAGATCAGTGGTTTCAAAAATGAGGAAATTGCTCAAAGTACCATGAGGAGTCTTCCCCCAGCTTCAGATCCACCATCCTCTAATCAGTTTGGCCTAACACACACTTTCAGATTTCATAATTCAGATTTCAAAGTTTGGGTTTTCTACTACTCTTTTGTAAATTCACTACAAAACACAATGTACATAAAATGTGCTGAACCCTATCTTAATTTACCCCTGAAATTACACCAAACCCCTTAATTTGAATTAAGTGGCCGTTATATTGTGAAACCGACCCCTTAATTTTACCTTAAAATTAGATTTAAGGCATGAGTATGAAACCCCTTAATCTTAAATGTAAGGCATTAAGTCAGGAGGTTCTATTATTTAAGGGGAAAATTTGATAAAGGGGATAATTCAGCAGTTTTACCCCTTAATCCGCCTTAATCTGTGCACTTTTCCCCTTAATTTTTCCTAATTTCCTTTATGGGAAATTAAGGTCAAAATGAAGGTAATTCTAAGGGGTAAAATTAAGGGGTTTGATTTCATACTGATTGTAGCATTGTAAATGCATGTAGCATTACAACAACTCCACAGATTAGCCCAGGACAGGAGAAATGCTCTAGACCAGGGATCCCAGACCCTGGAGTCCGGGAGGTCCAGCATCCAGCACAGTTTGGTAGTTCTCCTCCTCAAACACATTCACTAAACCTAGCAATTAACAGGTGAGGGGAACCAGATGTGTTTCAGAAATCACCAAACGGTGCTGGAAGCCAGCCCTCTGGAAAGTAATCTGTTCAAGGCTGTTAGCAGGGTCTCAATCAATCAAAAGACATTCCTCATTAACAGTAGATGGTGCTACAACACAGGAGGGGATGTCCCAGCTCTTCATGCTGGTAAAGGCAGCCCCAGGAAATCACCAACTTTAATAGTGAACACTGAGGTCAGAGACAAATAAATACGATCTTTGGCTTTCTAATTAGTTGTTTCATTAACGAGCCGGTGGTAAAAACAAACCAAAACAGCCCGCTCACACAGATTTGGCCCAAAATGCTTGAAATTTTTCTATTCTTTCAACAATTAACTACTACTGAAATTTCTGAGCCAACATTGTTGTTTCATTAGCCAGCTGTTGATAAAACAAACAAACAAATGAACCAAAAATTGCCTGTCCACATAGATTTGGCTCAAAACGCTTGAAAGTTTTCCCAAACATCCTCCTTCCTTCAGAATGTGTCACCAGAAGGTTGGTTTTCTAGTCTTTAAACAATAAAAATATGACTGAAACCATAGTTTCACCATAGTTGTTTCATTAGCCAGCCAGTGGTAAAAAACAAACAAACAAAAACAGTCAGCCTACATAGATTTGGCAGAAAATGCTTAAATTTGTTTCAAAAGTTCCTGCTTCCTTCAAAGTGCATCATTAAAAGGTGGGTTTTTTAGTTTTTAATCAATACAAAATACACCTGAAACTTCTGTTCCACCATAGTTGTTTAATTTGTCAGCTAGAGGTAAAACAAACAAACAACAAAAAAACAGTCTGCCCACAAGTTCCTCCTTCCTTCAAAATGCATCATCAGAAGGTGGGTTTCTAGTCTTTAATCAATAAAAATACCCTTGAAAACTCTTGGATCACCACTGTTAGAGGCACATGATCTACACTTTACAGTATGTTTTGTGAGGGTTACAGTTTAGAATAAGTTTGTGAGGGTTACAATTTACAGTAAGATTTGTGAGGGTTACAGTTAACAAAATGTTTTGTGAGGGTTACAGTTCACAGAATGTTTTGTGAGGGTTACAGTTCACAGAATGTTTTGTGAAGGCTGCAGTTTTTATGGTAAGATTAGTGAGGATTTCAGTTTACAGTACGTTTTGTGAGGGTTACACTTTACAGTAAGATTTGTGAGGGTTACACTTTACAGTAAGATTTGTGAGGGTTACACTTTACAATAAGATTTGTGGGGGTTACAGTTTACAGTACAATTTATGAGGGTTACATTTCTTACTGGTTTTGTGAGCGTTGCAGTTTTCATGTTGGCTGGAGAGTCCCTTTTCCTCACAGTGAAACAAGCACAGCTGAAGGAAGGAGCAGGCACTTTTATTTCACTACCAACATCTTTTAGAAAGCCCGAGTACCCCGTTCATCTCCTGGCCAACCTGGGAATGCTTTGGGAATGTCATGCCATGGCTCTCTGAGGCTGGTCGTGCTGCCGTCACACTGTAAGTTCAGTGTTTTGTTTTGTTTTGTTTTTGTTTTGTTTTCCTCCATTAGCATACTCAGACCAGCCTCCACTCTTTCACGCTCTCCTGCTCGCGTCACTGCAGCTTAAAAGATGGACGGGGGGAGTCGTGACTGTCATTCACAACTTTTGCCCTCCAGGACGGGGGATCGCGCCGAGATGGGGAGAGAGAGAGAGAGGGAGAGGGAGGGCAGAGGGAAGTCAAACTTCACTGTTTAGCTGCTATGACACGACTCGACCCAGTCCTCCGAGATGTCCACCGTCGTTTCTCCAACCGTCTCGTCCACGGCTTTCCCAGCGGAGCAGCTCACCATCATCGTGGCTTCATGTAAGTAATGACTTTTTACTGAAAATACAGCTCATTCTCCCACCCCTCATGATCCTCAACTGAGCTCCACCACATCTCGTTTAGATATACAGGACTGGTTGTAGGACTGGTTGCTTTTTATCTCTGTAATTATTTTATTCTTTCAGTTATGATGTACTACTAACTACAATGTACACTACATGGACAAAAGTATTGGGACGCCTGACCATCACTCCAAGATGAACTTTAATGATATTACATTCAAATACACAGACTTTAATATGGAGTTGGTCCTCATATGAAGCTATAACGACTTCCAGGAGAAGTGTTTCCGTGGGAATTTGTGCCCATTCATTTATGCACTTATGAGGTCAGGCACTGATGTTGGGCGAGAAGGCCTGGCTTGCAATCTCCGTTTCAGTTCCTCCTAAAGGTGTTGGATGAGGTTGAGGTCAGGGCTCGGTCCGGGCCAGTCAAGTTCTTCCACACCGAACTCATCCAGCCATGTCTTTATGGAGCTTGCTTTGTGCACTGTGGCACAGTCATGCTGGAATAGAAAAG
>JBBPCY010000028.1:12842056-12855487 GCA_037974405.1 Brachyalestes nurse | reverse complement strand
AGGAAATATAGCGATTTGGTATGAAATGTTGATGGAGCAGTGAATAGGTTCAGTGCACAGCAAAATGGCATGACAAAATCATTTTTTTACTTGGCTTTTATTGCGTTTTGGAAAAGAGCTCTTCATATATATATATATATATATATGTCATTAGAAACAAAATTTCGTTCATATTCATAACAAAACAAATAACTTTTGACTAGTGCTGCTACGCATTTACTAGTGCAGCATAATGATGATTAGCCTGTATTTTCTACATATGTGTAATCCATAACTAATTGCTTATTTGGCCAATTTGCCCACTTCAGGCTTAAGGTTTAAAAGCTGTATACAATAACCAAAAAAAGAGTATTCACTTCTTAATCGCAATAAACTCTATGGCCGTTAATAATCAATTAAAATTTCATGTTCATGACAGGCTGACATGGACATTATCAGTACTTCTGCGACATCGAAAAACTACATGTATCATGAAAAGATTTAGACGGATTATAAAAAGCCTGTAAAAACATCCATGGTAGAGTAATTGTATTAACTACATGATAAGAGCTGACTGGATGTCAGTCTGTTATTCCGTTCCATAATTTACTTTCACCTGTTGTTTGGTTTTGCTGTTGTTTTATCTTGCATTTATTTGTCTGAATGAAAAGTGCAGTTTGCCATGTCATTATGGGATGGATCATTCTTCATTTGTTTGTTCCTCATTCTTTATTTCAACTGTGATTTTTATTTAACAGTACCTTTATAGACTACTGTACCCCAGTTCCACGCAATATTCCCCTAGTTTATCCCTGATCATCTACTTATGAGGTGTTAACAGTACATAGTAACGGGTGATAATACAGATACAATAGGAGTGCACTTCCCAAGTCAGGCAAGGTTCAGTGGTCTGAGAGTAGTCGTATCGTTTGGTTTATAAGCTTTACAGTTAGAATTTGTTTAGAGGAAACTGATCCCAGATCAGTATCAAAGGGCAACTTTTAGCCTGAATGATGAGGGACAGGAAGTATCCCCTGTTCTGCAGCCCACACTCCAGCAATAACATCCTCAGAGCTTCCTCTTCCTGCTTAGTGTCAATCTTATCCTGGCCCCATGAGGAACTTGGTGCTTATCTTGGTAAAGCAGTGACAACGCTTCCCCAATTTACTCTCACCCTCAGGAAACGCTTGCCCACCTTTGGCTATGTTTGGCTTTGGGATAATTGTGCAGATGCTCAGGAAGAAACACAGGCTACAGTTCTAACCACTTTCTTCTTTTTAAGCTCTGAATAGAAAATGACCCTGTTAACATCTGTCATGACACCCACAAAAACGGTCGTTAACAACTTGTCGTTACAGCACCAGGCTACATCCCCTGAGAGCTAAGGCTCGAGTGATGCGCTGACTGGTCCTTAGTATTGACCAGTTTTAAGATCTCGCAGAGTTAAGAGCATCTGCAAAATTCCCAACAAAAATATAGCTTTGTTTTATGTTGAATGTCTGGGTACAAAACGCAGAAAACACCTTGTCTCTGACCGTTCTTATAGAGACTGCTAGGCTACGTTCGTAGTTATGGGCCATATTATTCTTCACCTCTAAACAGTTTCTTTACTTATTATTATTCCTCCGTCGCAGTTAATATGGCACAAACCATATTGTGCACCCAAGCAACATTACATTACATTACGTTACAATCGTTTGGTAGACGAAGCTACTAACAATATGAGAACACAGGACAGGACAGTATCTATATCACTTCATTGGGAACACCATCCAGAGCACGCATGGCAGGCCCATCTCAAAATTTCTTCAGGAATTCTCTCTAGTTCCAGCTTACTACTTGTGTCTATTTTTTGTTCATGTGTTCACATTGTCTTTTTAATGTGGGTTAAATCCAGCATTAGTCTGAACAAGTAACGCACATGAACGGAACCACGTGTGTAAATGAACAACACTCCACCTGCTCAACTAGCGTAGCCATCCTCCATCTTTCCTTAAAATTAACTCAACAAACACCACAACAACCATGCTGAACAGAGAAAAAGATGAATTTCTAGGCTTCTTTTAATTGCAGAAGTATATGAACTGGAGAAAAGAAGCTCTGTTTCTGTAGTCAACCTGTAAAGGTTGGCAAAATGAGACCTGATCTTTGTGAGGCTCCTTTTCTTCTTTCGCTCCTTTTTGACCTTTTCTGGCAGACAGTGCCGAGCTTGTTTGTTTACAGGCGCAGGTGCCTGTCTTGTTTTGACCTCCATAATATAATACATGTAGGCCAACCATAGTAACAGGCATATTACGTTGCTGTAAGATGGATGTTTGGTTTGATTGATGCTGAAGTCTGATTTTAGTACTATATATGAAATCAGAATTGAAACTGTGATTTTGAGTGTAATTTTGTTTTACTGTCACATAAAATATATGCTTGACCATCAGTTCGAGTCATGTTATAAACTCAATAACAGCTTATTAATAGAAAACAAATCCCCAAAGGATTTAGGGATTTAGCTCTGGCCCAAATACTACCATTTTTTTATTATTTAAGACTTTATGAAAAATGTAAGACTTTATACCTGCTGTTTATTTGAGCTTAATAGTGTAAAAATAAGGAGACGTGTCAGTAAACAGCATAACAATAAACAGCAATTGAACAAAAACTATCATGTCAGTTATGCTGTATTGGTAATCAATATTACTGGTTATTGATATCAATCACAAAAAAATTACCTGCCCATAAAGCCCTACTGAGAACATTCATCACTGCTGAAACCATTCATTGTAAATGGGACTGTTTGATTGATGATTCATTTCGCTGCTGATTCACTATAACCCGAAATGATCTGAAAGTCTACAAATGCTAAAGCAGGTCAAACAGAGACCCTTTTAGAAATGATAACCCATCTCATGAAAACTCGACTTGACTTGTTTTTACATACTTATCCCTTCCCTGTTTCTTAAGGGCTTTTCCCATGAATGGTAGTGGGACCCTCCTGTGGTTGGTTGGGGGAGGTCTAAGGAGACAAAAGCTTTACTTTTAGGTTGGGCACTGAAAAAGGCACACCACTGAAGAGGTCCTCCCCCGACTTTAGCCCTAATTTTACACGCTTGCGCTTTTTCACACTGCATGAATCGGGGGGCCTGAACAAAAGGACGTCTCTCTTCTTTTTTCCTTCCACAGCAGCCAAGACTCCTAAAGTGTGAACCAGCCAGGGAAGGCGACCCCTGACCTCGCCTTTACCGAACGCGCCTCTCTCGGCCCTGGCTGGGAGGGGCGGTGGGAAAGGTCATATCACGTCATGGTGAATGACGTCACTGTTGAAGTCGGGCTGTGATGTGGCTCTACAGCGGGGCTTGAAAGTTTGTGAACCCTTTATTTATGTATTGCTTCTGCATTTCTTAATAAATATGCACACCTAAAACATTAGCACCAATATAGAGCCCATTTTTTTAAAAATGAGACAAAAATGTTATAATTGATAATTTATTAAAGTAATCCCATATTACTTATCAGTGAGTGGCAAAAATATGTGAACCTTTGCTTTCAGTATCTAGTGAGATCCCTTGTACCCCAAGAAGTGCAACAGGTAACTGTTGAGTCAGTCTTTAAAACGTCAGCTTGGAAGATGTTTAGCAAGGACCACTTCAGGTCTTTCCGCAACATTTCAGTCGGGTTACGGGTTATCGACCATTTCAAAACACTAACTTTACTCTGCTTGGATGACTTGTGTGCTTGGGTTCAATGACCCACTTTCTTACTAACATTTTTCCTTAGAATGTGCTGGTATTATTCAGAAATGTTTGTTCCATCAGTGCTGGCAAGTCTTCCTGGCCAAGATGCGGCAAATGCAGGCTGTTCTTTAAAAAATCTAGTCAGACATGAATGTCATCCTTAGAGGTTCATATGCATTTGCCACTCACAGATATGTGGTATTCAATCATTTCCCTCAATAAATAAATGACCAAGTTTCATATTTTTTGTCTCATTTGTTTAATCGGGTTGGCGTATGAAAATATAATGATGTTTTAGGTCATATTTTTACAACATCCTAAAGGGGTCACAACCTTTTAAGCACCACTTTTTATGTTTATCCATTATGATGAGCTACATAATAAATCTGTATGGCAGTGTTATGCATAAAAATTGACAAAATTATATTGCATGGCAGCCATCCAGTCTTTTATAGATAACATATAGTGTCATGAACCATATAATGGGATCTTTTAAACATTTCTTAGTTTTAAACGATCAGATTATCTGGTTATTTTTCTTATTCTAAAAGTTGAGTGTGATTATGCAGTTTTGAATGGTAACAAAAGCTTAACTCCTGGGTGTACCATTTGATGGGTGCTCCAGATTGTTTTGGAAGAACTGTTTAAAATAGGTTAAAAGTTTCCATCTCAATATCTGGATTCTGATTAATGTGTAAGGTTCCATTTGGTTTAATTTTTAGTGAAGCAGAACAGAACAGAACAGTCAAAACAAACTATGTCACGTTTGTCAGGCATTCAGCATAGCTTCATTGTGTAATATTCAGTGTCCAAGTATTCAAGAAGTAGAGGTACATTCATTTTACTGAAGTGTGTCTATGTACATCTGTGACATATGACACAATACTTGTAAGATTGTAATTCCTGTGTTTGGAATGGACAAGATGCAAGTGGGCAATCATCAAATTCTGAACTCAACAAATGGCAAAGCAAAAGGTTACAATTACTAAACCACTTTCTTTTTTTCATGTGTTAGTTCATTCCACCCTCCAGGCCACTGAGGAGCAGCCAAAACATGTAAAATAGAAAGAAAATGGTTTTGCAGTTATTACGCCTTTCTGATCCATTTGTTGAACACAGGTCTCAGTTTCTCTGTTTTCTCTCAGTTTCTCTGTTTAAATTTACGATCATTTTAGAGAGTTTACGCATCACCATGCATGTACTGTAAAAAGTGTGAGGTGTTCCAACTATAATCAAATTTGAAAAATGCATTATTTGGAAAGTACTCTATTAAAAATATATGTATTTGGTTCTGAGCCAAACTGCCTCTTTTAGCTAGTATTGCAGTGTGTCTCCAAGATCCTACCTTGCTTGCGTTATAGGACACTCTCAACCTCGCACACTTCCATTCTCAACGCATCTGCATGTCACGTCAGCTGACAAACGACTCTGCTGTACTGCCTCTTGGGTGACATATGGGGGCCATAAAACAGAGCACGCTCGTTAAGTGGTACCTGCCGGAGAAACAAGAGAGGAACACAGTAAAGGCCTTTAAAAGACTAGTCTCAGGGGTTGGTTACTAGGAACCCGGATGACACAGTAAGACACTCCATTGTCTGTGGACACAAAGAGCCCTGTTTTGGTGCGGGGTAATCACCTACTGTTCTACTGAGCCAGAAGAATTCCCCGGCGTCATACAGTGTCCGCCGGCCCTAATCTCGTTTTTGGAAGGGGGCGGGTGGCTCCAAGGAAGTCGCTTGGTGGTCCAGCTCAGTGGCACCAATAATTTATGACCGGCCAAAGGTCTGGGTTTATCATTGTAGAAGTGGGAATGAGCAAGGACACGCTGACAACACAAAGAAGAGGAGGCAATTTAATATCCATGTAATGTTGTTGTCTGACATGGAATGAGTAGCCACCCACATTTTGAACAGGAGGATTGTGCTCTGTCCACTGATTTGTGTTCTGACTTTGTCTACAGTTTGCTTTAGTATAAAAATGTACTTTCAATTTTCTGCAGGAGGCTCCCTCCCAGTACTACAGCAGCAGACAGACTCTGGTGGGCTCACCATGTCCTGAGCTGCCCTCCAACACAAGGCCTGATACCCCAGACACTCAGGTAAGTTCAGTATCTCTTCTTCTTCCATAGGTCTACGTCTACACTATAAACCCTTAATCTAAACTATGAAGAATTTGTGGTTGAAAGCCACCATTGGCACTATGATTTAGCCCAAAACATGTCAACTTTAAAATCTACAGTTGTCACTGTTTTTATTTTTATTACTACATCATTTACATGTCAATAGGTCATTAATAATTAATTACACTAGTTGTAATAATACACTGTTTGTGTAATAAAGTAGATCTACATCCTGTATACATCCTATATTGCCAGGCTGGGGTATGAAGTGTATTTTCTGTTTTGGTGTCAAAAAATGACAAAACGTGGCAAAAAATGCAAACAAGACACAATATCCTTTCGAATTCAGATCATAATTAAATATGTCCTACTAACAAACAGTCGTGGTGTCAAATGAAATCAGTAGAATTCTTCCACTAATTTCAATAAGAATGATTTGAATCAAAGAAACGATTTCGTTATCACTGGCAGTACCTGCAGGGGTTTTTGTATTGCTCCATATGTTCTTAGAGTGGTAAGCTAGTATCATACTCATTCATGCGTTTGCTATGATGCTGTTGCCTGTTGGTCAATATCCTTCATCCACCAATCATGACTCTCTGTCTATCAGTCAGGGCAGCTGTTCTACATTGGGCTGCCCAGCACGTACCGGCTGCCGTCCTTGGAGCCGGCGCTGCCTCGTCTGCCCTCATACGAGAGTGTACGCAAGAAGGACCGACAGCGGCAGATTCACATGATGATAGCCGACCGCTTCGGCCTCAATGGACCTCTGGCGACAGAAGTGAGTTCTGTTCGCCATGGCAACCCGGCCAATTCAATGTTTCACAAAGGTGCAATTGGCCTCCGAGGTCAGCTATGATAATTGGATCACTTGAGTTTGTGTCCCCACACTGGCCTGCAGTAATCAGCCCCATCTGCTCTGTAATAGGAGTAAATGATAATGGATTTTCATTGGGAGAATTATCCTCAATTGTGCTCACGCTAATATATCGCTAATATGAGCGTGTCAGAGCGGTGGAGGCTCTTCAGGCTCTGGCCCCTCACCTGTGCTGTTTCCATGGTGCTCTGTCCGTTCTTTTTGGTGCCCTTTGATGTTGATTTTGCGGAGCGCTGTATGACTTGGGAGTTCCACATGGGCACACAAACTAATGGAGAAAAAAAGGCCTGTCAAACACAATTAAGCCCGGCCTGCCGAAAAGTAAACAGCAGAGGAGAATGCGGCTTATTGTTCTTTTTCTCCTCTTCTGCTTTCCTTTCCGTGACCCTGTCAGGGGGTGGACCCATCCGCCCCCTCACCTCGTCACTCACGGCATGTCTCCCTTGCACGATGGGGGGTATTGCCTGCGTCTAATTACCTCATCTGTTCCAAGACCAGTCAATACCTTAATGTTTCTCACTCAAATCTGTGTCCGCTGTCTCTGCAGCACCATGGACAACAATTCTGACACATTTCCTGTATTTAGTAAGAGAATGGAAACACTAGTACCTGCCCATTGGCTTCTAAGCCTAAGATCCTTTTGCTAGAGGCCTATGAGCTTAGACCCTATATCAAACCTTATAATAAAGCACCCTTGGAATAAAACACACTTATAGTTGAAGCCAATGGGTAGGCGCTGATGGTAGCTAACCATATGCTACAGATGCAGCAGATAGAGATTAGATTTAAAAGTACCAGAGTATTCCTTCAAACTGAAATGGTCCTTTTCTACAAGCTTTGATATAGAGCATGGGGCTCAAAGGCATTAAAAGATAGCATACCAGTGGAAAAAGAGGGAGGGGGGGGGGAGAGAGAGAGCGAGAGAGAGAGAGGCTGCAAGGTAAAACATGAGCCAAGAAATGACCTCGAGTACTCTAGCTTCTCGTGCAAATCTGCTATGTAAATACTTGTACAAGCTAAAATGACAGCAGCAATATTAGAAACTTGCCCAACTTAGACTAATATGCATAATCTTATGAATAATTCATGAAAGTCTCAGCAAGAAGCCAACTCCAGTGAGTGAAATGTTTTTTTAATAGTAAGTGAATGAGTCTGCATTGGATTTCTGAGGAGTGTTTTGTGAATAGCTGTTGATTAAGAGTAACTTCTTGTCTCTTTCTCACTTCAGCCACCTCCCACGTACGAAGAAAGCATTCGGGAGTCTGTTCATTCCCTAGAGCTTCCGTTTGACACCATGTCGTCAACGACAGCACCATATGCTCAGGTCACGAACCCTCCACCTTTGGATGACTTGCCTCAGTATGAGGCACTACCTCAAAACACAAGCTCACCTGGTACCAACAGCCCTCCTCAACCAGACTGATCCAAAAGTTTCCAGTGACTCTAGGGGGAAGAAGCGGAACTATGGTCACCAGGGCTTGCTAAGTGAAACTGCTGTTGTAGTTGTGAATGACAGTTTCCATCCTGATCCCTGATGAGATGATTTTCCCTCGAAGGCAATATTTAACCCTGCTGGTGGTGCTCAAATCCAACTGGAGTAATTTCAACATAAGTTATGGTGAGACTGCTGCCAAAATTCAGGCATTACATGACTCAAAAGCTGGGAATCCAAAGCCAGTCCTGGAAGCCTGGGTTGCTTGAAGCAAATCCTACAAACTGGAGCTTTGTTTATCAATGACTCTTCACACATTGACAGTAAAAACACAGGATTTGACTGCAGTCTTTTGCCTAGGACCTTCTGCCTACAAAACTACAAGGCTGTGCAAAGAGCAAAGACAGCAGCAACAGCAGCAAGATTCATTATTTATTGCCATATCCACTCCGTTGAGGAATTTACTGATGTCTGCACATGCTACTAGCACAACAAAAAAAGGACAAATACAATAGGTACAACATATATGTCCAAGAGTATGCAGACATCAGTTCTGAATGGTGTGTTAGCTACTTTAAGGTGAACACAAACACAGCTTGTATAATCTCCATAGAAAAGCATTGCTGATAAAATGGGAATCTTTAGAGCAGTTGCAAAGGTTTAAGGTATTGATGCCAAGCACCAGCTACAGGGCTTTGAAGGCCCTCAACATTGGGCTGTAGAACGTCTTTGAAAAACTGCATTCTTTGAAAAGATGGATGCTTTGGGAAATGTTGGAGTGTTGTTTGTGAGCTACACTTAACCTGTTATCAGTACTTGACTTCACTAATGCTTTTATGGTTGAATGCAGGTAAATCCTCACAGCGATATAGGTTCTGTTACTAAAGCAGGGCTGGGGCATCGGATGGACAACTGTCTACAAACTTTTGGACATGTACTGTACATAATGATCTTAAAACATCTGTGCTGTGATCAAAACAAAAAGACAGATTATATCAAACTCTTAAACAACTTCACACATGTGACTACAAGGACTGAATTACCATGTAATCCAGTGCCGATCTCCCAGGCTGGCATCTAACTGACTATGGGGGGCACTATCGAGCGTGAACTGTATTCATAGAATATCAGGAGAGGTGAGCGGGGGGCGGGGTTGTTGGGTGCGTGGCGACTCGCTAGTGGGGGGCAATGCCTTCGAATGCCCCCCCTTGATGCCGGCACTGATGTAATCTCAGGGAACTCTTTCGCAGGGATGTGCATGGACTTGTGCCTGATGGAGAGGGGTTTTGAGACCGCCAGAGAGAGAACAAGTTCATCTCATGCCAAAAAGGCATTCTGTGTCATTTTTCTATTTTTTAGTACACTTTGAATTGTGTTCAGTACTGTACCTCCCAAAGAGAACAACCCCTTTATCCATTTTTTATAATGTCTTCTGATAGTGCTAGCTCAGTTTTTCTCATTACTCGTTTTTTTCTGCATCAGCAGTAATGACGCACACCTTCTAGTGTGCACTCTTGAATAAGAACTACATGTCTTCAGGAAGAGGGAACTTGTTTGAGTTTGCATAAATAAAGCAAGAATGTGATCATCTCTTATCTCTTCAGCCACGTTTCAGATACCATGACTGCAGCCCTGCAAAGAAATTAGGATTTGAATTCTGAGAGTGTGTGTAAAGGTATAAGCATCTACATCAAGCCATATGTGGGGGTAAAACTGGTCGGACGGTTGATTTAGGCTTAAATCGAGATTATGTGGCATTGTTATTTAGATACAATTAAATTTAATACATTGTCTAGGAAGCTGTCGCTTTGTTTCTTATTGCATGTTAAACGTGTAAATGACAAAAAAATAATACTGGTGGGACAACTTTGTTGAAATGAATAGAATTAGAACAAATAACACTGAAAATGGACTGTCCAGCTACTGTGAACTATACTTATTTTAAAGAAATACTCCAGCATCAGCAGGAGTTCCTGTTATAGTCTGTCCCCTCCAGACTAGTGTATTGAAAGCATAAAGGTGATTACCACAAATACTCATTTGCTTATATAAAATAACAGAAAGCTTATTGACTCAAAACATTAAAAATAGAAAGCAGTGGGCAGACACTGAAGGACCTGCACACCGGGTTTGTTCTAAGTGCATTTTGAGTCAACAGACTGTTCTTTTCTATTATAAGTGTGTGAGTCAGCAGATTTTCTGTGCTTTTACAAACTTACAGACTGTGATAACAGACTATGATACAGATGCAGCAGACAGAGATTAGGTTTAAAAAATGCATTCTTTTAGGATCTTTTATCAAATCGTATGGTGTGCCTTTTGTGAAATGAACAAACTGCAATGTTTTTAACCAGTTCACAGATGTTTTGTTGACCGGTGCACTGGTTCAGAACACTGCGTTTGCTTTGCATTCGCAAACAGTGTCTCGTTTGCGAAGACCTACTTTCAACAAATTTGAATTCACAAGCCATCGGAGGTACAGAAGAAGCAGACCGTGGCTGTTTCCACATTTTTAAGGGATTGGGATGCAGTCTGAACATTTCCTAATGATTGAATGAAAAGTGAAAGAAGTGGCTTCATGTATAAGTGTATTTCCATTATTTCAGTTACTTACACTCAGTGTATGTCCCAGTAAAAAATGAATATGGTGCCGTGTGGTGGTTCGTAACACTGCCAAAGATACTGTTTTAAAGTCAGTGTGAATCAGAAATCATAATGCATTTTCCTTTCATGCCGTGATATTTTCCCATCATGAGTGAAACACGTCTACCGCTGAGGTGCTTGAATGTTGTGGATTTTTGGATTTCGTCGTGGGGTGAGCAATACGATTTTATATATGTTCAAAAAATATCCAGTCACCCATTCATAATTGATGAGTTCAGCTACTTTGATGTACATCCATTGCTGAAGCAGATGTTTAATTGTGCACACACGGCTTGTATAATCTTTATAGAGGAACACTGCTGATATGAGTCTAAGGTAACCGTGCCAAACACGGGCTAGAGGGGACTAAATCCTGCCAGCACTGAGATGGGAAGCTACATTTTGAATTCTCAACCAAAATGGAGTGGAATTTGAGATCCAGAGCTAATCATCCAATATCAATACCTGTGACCGAATGCAATCAAATCCTCACAGCAATTATCCGACATCTAGTGTAAAGCCTAGATGCAGAGAAGTAGTCTCTCACTGCAGCAAATTGGGGAAAAACTCCTTATTAATTCGCTTGATTTCAGAAGAATCCTTGAATGTGCAGGTGTCTACAAACCTGTAGACATGTAATGTATGTTATTGTGATAAATGATGTCACATTAGATCACAAAATTCATTGGAGCTTTTCATGGACATCATCAGTATAACACTGAGTCACTGTATGTTTCATTACAAAAAAATCCTTTTTAATAGAAGTTTCTACAGTGTGGGAAGTATGGAATAATAAAGTTTTTGATTGTTTTATTATAAAGTACTTTTTGTCTGTTCTGACCTTTGGAAACCTCAGGCAAAACACATAAAAACATGAATTTTCTTTCTGATATATATGTTGAATTATGCTTAATATGAATGAAGACATGAACTCACAAGGTGAAAAAGCTTAAAACAACAGGATGGAAATGTACAAATTACATTTTTGTTTGATCCTCTCTTTTGGTTACAAGTCCCTCGCTTGTTCTTTCTCTACAGTGGAGTTAAGCTCTTTCTGAAGGTTGCTGTCTGCAGGCAGGATACTGCTGAGTCAGCGCTCATCAAATCGCGACTCCTAGTGGGCCTGGGCAGAAGCTCTGACCCTCGTCAGCGTGGATCATCCCTTGTCTCATTTTGGCTACCTGCCCTCAGAATACGCTCTTGAGCGCTGAGGCCTGTTTCAAGCAAGGCTCTTCAGGCTCCCATTGTCCGGCTGCATAGCTGGTGCCCTAATGAGACCCGAGTCGTAAAGGGCTGTAAGCATCTTCCACTGAAGAGCACAGCTGGAGTTAGACCTCTGGGACAGAGACACTGCTGTGTGAACGACATGTGTCACTCTTAGCGCAGATGAAGACACAAGGAACAGAACAGTTCAGTAATCTCCGGAACCTTCCCCCTCAATGTGCCATTACAGCTCAGGTCATTGATCTTCTAAAACACGGCCCGTTAAATTGAGGAGCCATGTGGAGAGCCTGCTCATCTCTGACATCTCATTAAGCGACCAGGATGAGCCGCTTAGGTGTGCTTGCACAGAAGAAATAATGGCTCCTTTAGATTAGGGGATGATCTGTCAAACAACTGAAGAAATTGAGTTGGAAAGTGTTGTAAGTTCTGACGTCCTTATCCTCTTATTGCCAGTATTTTCTTGTTTTTATGCATATTAATGAAGTACATCGAATCTTAAATGAATCTGAAGGCGTCTAACAACTGTCCAGAAAGTGCTGGATGTTCTTACGTCTTTATCATGGTATCACTTTTGTTTGGATGTTTTTGATGGGCTGTTACAGAAAATAACAAAACAAATGAAATTAAAGTGTAGTGCAATTAAATGAGAAAAAAATGAACACAATGAAGATGGAGGATAGTATAATAGTATAACTTCTCAATATCCATTTTTTGTAGAACTGAATCCAATAGTGACATCTTGCTCTACATATTCTCGTGTGATCTGGCATGACAAATTCATACGATTTTTAGCACAGTTGAGCTGCCTAATTCTGTGTGCCAGTGAAATGCAGATGGTGCTGCTTTACAAACACCTACCTTGTAGATCCCCCTGCTGGAGGACAGTATACTAGCAGTATACTAGCAGTATACGCTCTGCCACCCAAATACTCTCTAGTCAGCAGTGGTTATGTGGTCCTGAACTGAACAATAACTGAATGGCATATAGGCTACAATCAGGAAGTGTACAGACTTGAGTAAAAATGTTAGGTAGGTGGCACTGCACCATAGGGTGCAACATTCTGTTGATCTGACCTGTAGTTTATACCACAGCCATGGAAAAAAATAAGATCAGTTTTTTTCCTGGTTATTGCTTTTGCTATTTGTGGGAGTGTGTCTGTAAAATGTGTGTCACTATTGTTTTATACACTAATGAACATACTTGATTCAAAAAATGTTTGGGGAAAATAAAAAATAATACATAGTAGTGTATTAAATAGTGTATTATACCTCGGAAGTGTTAAACTACACAACACTCACATTATTTTACAACAATTAAAATAGTGATGTTAAGAGCAGAGTTAGTGCACATGTGACTCTGTTTCATCCATCAGAAACTGAATCAGGAGTGAAGCTGCTGGAATACAGCACATAGAAAAGCTGCTATACAAAC
>JBBPCY010000028.1:12816442-12838666 GCA_037974405.1 Brachyalestes nurse | reverse complement strand
CCTTCAGAGTCAGAATCGGCAAAAAACATTCACAAGACATCACGGGACAACTTTTTATTAGCCATTTGGCATTTTTTCTTCCAAATCTCACACGCTTACTCACGGCTCTGAACTGAACTGCGCTCTCTGGCTGCTCACGCAGCAGTGATTTGGGACTCGGTTCCCCCGCTGTTTACTCGAAACTTTGAGCAGGAAGATGACGTATTTTTGGTCTTGAATTGAAGTACTATAAATGTTACTGACTTTCAATTCTTTAAAGTCTGTAGTAACAAAGTCTGTAGTATTTAGCCGCAAAGATTTAAACATTTGGTTTTGAAGAAGAGATATCAGGTCTTATCGGATCTTTAGTGTGCTGACACTCATTTTGTGTTGAAAAAAGCAAAGCATTTCCTCACATATCATTTGACAAAATGTCATTCACACTGTCAACAGGAAAAAGATCCCAATCATTCATTACAATTGTGCCAAAATGATATTGGGAACAACAGCCTGGTGGGCCGGTCTAGGCTCAAAATGCCTAGCCCTGGCATAGGGTGAGCTGGACCGGCAAGTTCGAAATGAGAGTCCAGGAAAGACAGAACTGTTGCATTTTTGAAAAGGTGCTGGGAGGCTGTTTCCTTAAAATGCTGGAAAGTATGGCACAAATCTGTGCTGCCATGTAAAACACAAGGGGTGGTTATTTTGACGAATGTAACAATATATGTATGTGTGTGTGTGTATATATATATATATAACTACAGAGGTTCACAACAATCCAGCGACAACAATCAACAATTATCGACTTGCAGCATTCATAATAATATATAGTCTCTCTACTAGGTACACTAAATATCTCTCTACTCTTGAATAAAAGCACTTGTAGGACCGCTCTGCAGGTAGGACAGCTCTACAGATAACTCTATAGCTCATCATTGTCTTGCATTATTTGTGTTTATATTCCCTCATCCAGCCACAACAATCATGGCGCCGTGACAAGGCCATGCACAGTTTACCTCATGGAGTGCCCGGATGAACCTCTGCCGTGGGAGGGGGAGTGGTGTGTGTACAGAGGGAGCCTCACTGCAACTCACACTCTCAACATAAGAAAGCATAACTTCAGCTGTCTCTGCAAAACTGAAAGCTTTGGAGCCTCTACAACCTCATAGGTAGGTCACTAAATGCAGAAAAGGACATAAGTGCACGTTTTATTTGAGTTCTGCTGCAGGGGGCGTTTTGCAGCTTTTTCATATTTCGTGCAACGTCACGTCACGGTTGTGCAGCATTTCGTTGTTGTCATGCACACATGCGTGCAGATATATGTCTAAATTAGATGTTAGAGCTTTTTGGCTGTTGCAATGTCATTCAAGGACACTGTCTCATTAATATACATGCTGTCTGCTCAGCAGTGCCGCAATGTCATGTGCACTGCGTTGTTTACCCTGCGAAGTGCCAGTCTAGACTGGTCTAATTGGGTCAGTGTTAAAGTGGAGGGCACAATAAATCAGAATTGATAAGCATCTCCATGGACGGAAGCCTGAAAATGCTTGACTATGAAACATACTTGCAATAAACAACCCTATTTATTACCCTATTTATGTAAATGTAGTTGCTTTTCCCATTTCCTTAGTGCATTTGTGTTATGAGAATAGCTGATGCATTGTCATGTGTGATGCATGACATTATATTGCTGCACTGTGATTCAGGCAAAGGGCCTGGATTACATTGCATCACATCATATTGTTTTATATTGCTGCAGCATATCATTTAATTGATTGTAAGAGTGGCAAATAGGGAAATAAGGGAAGGATCTCAGTCATTGTGCATGAGTGTGAGAAATTAGTTCCTCTGTTTAGGGTAATGCTTTTTATCTCACCTAGTCTCTCATATGCTAAGACTGTTTGGAAGGCCCCAATGGGATAATCCTGCGCAGAGTGCCATGCTGGTTCAGCTCACGTGCCGCCTGCCAAGCCTGACAACAGGCTTTGCAGTGCTGTCTCTGCGTCAGGATTTTTCCTCCACGTCTGCTTTTTCCCTGGGGTTCAGAGCGACCTGCAGTGTCCTTAAGGGCCTCAAGTCAAGAGACCTCAATGACTGTCCAAGATATAAGCCATAGACTCAATAGTGCTTTACAGCAAAGGTTCATGAATGGATCCAAGTCATTTGGCCAAATATAACGTTCATTTTACAATCCGCTCTCCTGAGCCAAATTCAGGGGTATGGATTAAATGTGAGGGACGATGGACAATTTCTGCTGACGTGTGCCGAATGCACTCGAGCTTTAAATGTGAAATATACACCGAAGTGGAAAGCTGTGTGGAGTGTTACTGTGAAGTTTCATGCAATAACTGTTTTTCAAGAGTTGATCGTCCCCCCACCCAGCATACACACACACTGTTGATTTGACTGACCATGCACGGTGGGTAATATTTTGAGGTGTTCCAGCTCAGGTGCAATTTATTCTTTATCTTCTGTATCCATGTAGGGACTATCCATACACCTTGGAGTCCAGAAGTAAACAGTAATTACCAATATGCAGCTTCAGAAGTCTAGTAGTAGTCCTGTTTAATATAATATCAATATCTAATTTATCTCTCCTGTTTCAGTCAAGGACAAGTACTCTAACCTGACCTTTAATCACCTTGTTGTTTTGGTTCTCAGATGAAGTCATGCATCACAGTGCTGTTTTGTGTTTAATGATTGAACTAAGTCTGTTTTGAAAGTCCACTGTATGATGGTAATGACCCACTTTTTCACTGCTTTTTTCTATTCATGTACGCATGTCATTGCATTAAAGCATATATTTATAAAAAAAAAAAAATCATACATATGGATTTAATACAATCATTGTATTGGTAACAACTCACTTTTGAGGTTTGAGTCAGTTGTAAGCTTTCTTCAGAAATGTAGAGATCCTATGGGCCAAAGAAAATGATCAAATTCGGATAGAAATGTGGGTTAAAAATATTGATTAAAATGACCTTCTTAATGACTCAGCATTGGCTGGGGGTCATTTGCATGATAATTACATTTATTTTACGTTATTCTACGTATAATTGACAGTGAGAAGTAGCTTTTTAATTTTATTTTAACTTTTTAAAGGCTTCCTAGTTTATCTTTTCCCAATAAAGTATTTTGGAATCATATATCTATATCTATCTATATCTATATCTATCTATATCTATATCTATCTATCTATCTATCTATCTATCTATCTATCTATCTATCTATCTATCTATCTATCGTGAGTTCGTGAGTGAGTGAGTGTTTTTAATATGTACTGTGTTGTTTTTAGGGCATTTCACTGAAGACCAGCCAAGATGATGCAGTGTCTTCAGTTTCTCATTGAGCCGGCCAAGAACATCACTGTCAAACTTAAGGTGCTTGTTTTGAAGTGTGTCTGCACTGTGACTCAAACTAGTTCAGAGTGATGGAACTTGGTAGATTGAAACAACTCAACCCACCAAAGCCACTACAATTAGGTCTAGGTCTTAGACGTCGTTGTGGGCGTAAGACTGAGTTGTTGCCATTTCATTTTGTTGCTTCGTTTGATTAATTGCCAATTTGGGTGGTCTTGATAGTAACCCGGTTCAATAGCTGTGAATCAGGCAGAGAGTTTTGAGGGGCTCAATAATGGAAAAGGCGGAGAGAGGGGGTGCGCATGACGGGCATTACAATAAGCTTAGAGGCTTTGTCCTTGTTTTTTTCCTCTTAATAGTCATTCAGAGTAACCTTAACTGTCCACACTGACTGCCTCCACTGAATAAATCTCTTGCTGCTGCCACACACTGCTTAGCTCAGAGTTTTTGCACAGTAACTGCACTCTGTTTCTTTTCCACTTAATCTATGGGGACAGGAATCTCGCAAGAAGGGTCTAAATGAGAAGAGAGAGCAACTGGATGAGAGCCAGCTGTTCATTGCGAGCCTGGCCAAGGACCTCAGCCGAGTCTGTCAGGTAAATGATTTTCAAAATTTTCATGTTTTTTCATTCAGTTGCGTTGGACAAAAGACTATTCAGTTGATACTTGATATTTTATGATGCACAATATGGACAAAAGTGTTGGGACACACCCCTTAATTATTGAATTCACGTGGCACTTTACTTCCAGTGAAGAGGAGTCTTAATTCTTCAGCATACCAAGACATTTTGCTTTCAACTTTGTGGACACAGTTTGGGGAAGAACCTTTTCTATTCCAGCATGACTGTGGCCACACAGAGCCCTGACCTCAACCCCATCCAACACCTTTGGGATGAAATGGAACGGAGTTTGTGAGCCAGACCTTCTCATCCAACATCAGTGACTGACCTCATAAATGCTCTACAGAATGAATGAGCACAAATTCCCACTGCAAAATCTTCCCAAGCCTCCCAAGAAGAGTGGAAGCTGTTATAGCTGCAACTACATATTAAAGTCTTTGTTTTTGTATGCAGTGTCATTAAAGTCCATGTTGGTGTAATGGTCAGGTGTCCCAATACTTTTGTCCATATAGTGTACATTAGTTGATAATGATTTAAAAGTGATAATAAAAAGAAATGCTATTATGAAAAAAAAAACCTAATATGACCCTCCAGGGTACACACAGTGGACAGAGCCAGTTTGAGAAATTCTGGGGAGTGTTCCTGTAGGTAAAGCTATAGTGTAGCTGGTTAGATGTTGTAATGTTATCCTGTGTCTGGCTGGATGCAGAGGTCTGAAGTTCTGGAGCAGATCTATACCTGTGAAGATGTTTGGCCCACACTTGCCTGCACGTCTTTCATACTGGAGTGGGCCTCCATGGTGGAGAGCAAGGTAAATTTCTGCGAACTGTTTTCAGTCTGTATTTTTTCACAATACTACGTCTACTTTGTATACTATAATGTTGTATACTATAACTATATGTTGTAAAAATTAAGTAAAATGCTATAATCTGAATGAAGAAAAGGCCGATGCAGACTGATGGCTGGCCCGAGAAGAGTAACTGGAAGGACCTTGCTCTGACCAATGAGCAGGATGTAGAAAATGCAAAACGTCTCATTCTCGACTGGACCAAAGACCTGAGGGCCCAACCAGAGGTAAACACAAATAAAGAGTTAAAGTCAGTTAGTTGTCCCATTGGACAATCCTCATTTTCTGGTTATGGAGTGCTTGTATTCTACATTTTTATTCTGTGGTTTTATGTGCTATGACCATATTTCTTGTTTTTATGCTATATAATTAAAAAGACTGTTACTGCATCTTTAAGGCAATGTTTATTTCTCTCTCTCTCGTCCTCATTTAGCAAAGTGTGTGGCCAGGAGAACAGGTGGTGTTTGCACTGGATGACGTGGAGAAGCACTGGAGGCGTGGTCAAATGCCCACCCTGCAGCCTGCCATGGAACTGATTTTCTGGACCTTACTGGTTAAAGAGCTGAACAAGGTATGAGGTGTACTAATGGGTTTGAGAACTGCAGAGAACAACTGGCTGCTTTAGCTGTCATTAAAGCTCATGAAAAGGTTTTTAAAGGACGTCTTCGTGTTTCAGGAGAATATTCCGAAGCAGTGGCTCATTTGGAAGCAGAAGAGTCAGAAAATAGGTGGGTTCACGTTTCATGTTTGTACTTCCTCTCAAAACACTGTTTTGAGACTCTTCAGCTGTGTGGATACTTGGATTTGTAGTGACTATTCTTCTTTACTATTGCAGGTGCTACTCCTTATATTCCTCACAATGGTAAGATACACATGTGATACCAATATTTGGCTTTTTTTCACAACTCTTGTTTATAAAGGGCTTCATATTAGCCCTTATGGAAGTCCACACTATTAAATACGTACTAAATATTACGAGGAGTCACATTCATACTCACAAATACAGAACTTGCACTTTAGTTACATTGTATATAGTATTTATATTTTGTATCCTTGGTATCTAGGCGGTCTTTAAAATGAGCAGAAGTAGAATGTTTACTCTCAATATACTTATCTTTTGTAAAAATATTCAAAAGATAGTAAATAAAATTATTCAATTTACACTGAAGAACGCATTGTGCTTGTTGAACAATGTCTTAGAATGAATAGCATAATACTTTAAAGTATTGATCTCTTGTATTTTTCTCTTCTTTGTACAGTATGGGAGTGGATCTGTGATGCTGCAGGTAAATTGTCAACAGTTTCAAAACAAGCTGCTAGGGCAAAAAGAAAAAGAAAACTTCAAGAATGCAAATGTTGCAAGTTATGCAGGCACAGCTGTGTACACTGTAGCTTTCTAAGACAAGAACACTCTTATTTAGTGTCATTATGTTATGTAATAATAGCATATTCTGTTCACAAACTCTGATTTGCCCACTTTTACCCCCTTGAAAGCTTTTACCACCAGCGTAGTGTGATGAGTTTTGAGTTTGTACAGCAGGACGGTACCTTTGCAGTGTTATGGGCAGATGTTTCCATGTGCATTCATGTACTAGCATTTGAGGTGGCTTCTGGTCTTAAGATGTGAAATCAGTCCATTTTTTAAATCAAGAACAGAATGTCATTATAGTCTGTTGCTCTTGAAGTTGAGGTGACCCTGGACCTGGACACGGCCAACCCGGACCTGCTGATCTCGGATGACGAGAAGCGAATGCGCTGCGGCTTTGAGCGCAAGGATGTTCCCAATTACCACCAGCGCTTCGACGGGTGGTGGTGCGCCGTGGGCATGGATGGCTTCAGCTCAGGTCGCCACTACTGGGAGGTGGACGTAGGAGAGATGGACTGGCGTCTGGGCGTGGCCAAAGAGTCTGCACTGCGCAAGGGCTTCAAGTCCCTCAACACGCACACGGGCTACCTGACCCTGCGCCTGGAGAGAGGCACCGAGCTCAAGGCCCTCACCGTGCCCTTCACCGCCCTGCCCCCTGACATCATCCCCCGCAGGGTGGGAGTGCACCTGGATTTCGACCAGGGCCAGCTGTCCTTCTACGATGCCGAGACACGTTCGCACATCTACACGTACAACGAGAGCTTTGACGAGAAGCTCTTTCCACTCTTCGGCACGGTGGAGATTGTGAAGGACCTGGTGATCAGATCACCAGGAGATAGGAGCCGCTGCATGTGCCCAGGCCTGTGTCTGTGGGGCTGAAGGGTCCTGCTGTAAATCAGCGCTTCATCCAAACAGCACTCCTGGGTATTTCAAAAAGTAAGATTTCTCAGTAAAGCCCACTAACGAACCCCCTTAAACCCTAGGGTTTACTACACGTTATATATTTTACTTTAGGACCACTTATTACATTTGCTTGTTTTGGATTCCAAAAACTGTCTATCCATTTTTTGTGGCTATTTTCAATGTCCCATTATCTGCTGTGTCTTTAGGACTGGTATATATTGGCTGTCCTGTATTATTCCTCATTTGAAAAGCAGTCCAGACTGAACAGACAGACATAACAAAATCAGAAAACTTTGATCCCAGAGGAAACTGTTTGTTATGACTGCAAAGACACACAGAGACAAAAACAACATAAAATATAAAGTCTAAATAAATCCATTAAAAACAATCTTTAGGAAAAAAGTCAATATGAAATATGCAGTTGAAGCTCAGTTTCCATATGAACCATAAAACTGGGGAGGTAATGGCACGTTTTAAAAGTAATAATGTTTAATCTGAATATTCTTAATGAACATTGAAAGAATCCATCTTGAATAGTGCTTTAGTTTCATAGTAGTTACCAAATAATTTATAATAGTTATTGAAAAGTATGTCTTAAGAATAACCGAACACCAGGCTTACAGCTCAAGGGATTAAAGTAAAAAAAAAAGGAATGTTCCAGTGTCCCTTACTTCTCATAATGTACAGGCTTTACATTGTCTGGCTGAGAAATCCTGCTTTGTGAAATGCAAATAACAATGTACCCTAGCTGTACCTAGCTACACCACAGGCTAACAAGTCTTCTCTTAGTGAATGACAAATCTGTAGCTCTATTAAACACAACCCAGTTAGTATTTGGTCTGTTGTTGCTGCTGCTTCTGTTGTACTTACTGTTTGCACCTTACGAGAAAGGCAATCTGCTCACCTTGTCCATTCTATACTTTCATAGATATGACAAATGGTCTGTTAGTCTGTTTGTGATCTGTGAGATAGTAATCCTGCCATGAAAATGCACTTTCTGTGAATAATAAATCAGAATAAGCTGACACACTTTGTGCTGTTTAAAATTTTCTGGATGGTCAGAGCATAGTTAGCTTATTGCTGGACTACTTATTTTTTAACACACACACGTACATATACATATACATACATATACATATATACACACACATACATACATACACATATATATATATATATATATATGACACACACAGTAATCCCCCAGGCTTACGCGGATCAGGAGTTGCAAATTTTTTTGAGAATCAAACTCACAGTTTTACCCAGAAATCCCCACAATAATGCGGACACTGCAAATATCCTCTGCCTTTTTTTGCTTTTGTGGCAATAAATATATTTTTTTCTGGATGTTTTCACACAAGGGGACCCGTTCACCTCACCAAGGTGTCCCAATACTTTTGTCCCGCGACTTTCCGAGCTGCATATCTCGGCGGGGAAAGCACTCAGACACTTCAAACTCCACAGTTCGGTAGATCTCCAGCAGACCTTTCCAATGAGCCCTCATTTGTATTTTTAGCTGGAGTAGATTAGGTTTTATTCTCCGAAAACCAGGTGCCCCCTCAAGTAAGCTTCTGAGTTGCATATCTCGACGGGGAATTTAAATTAAAAGACGGGTTTACCTTGAAAAGAGGCAAATATGGGTTTACTTTGACATTTTCTTGAAGGGTAATGTATTAAGCTAAGTTTTAAAATGAAAGTAAAGTATTCGGGGAGCATGTTTGAGAGTATATTTAGACTATAAAAATAGGCATTTAAAAAAAAAAAACCAAAACACAACAACGTGGTTTTTCCACTATACGCGGATGCTCTTGGAATGTAACCGCCGTGAAAAGCGAGGGATATACATATATTAGTCGACTAGTCGGTCAGCAAAGTCGAAGTCGAGTTGACTAGTCATTTGATGACGTCCCACACACGCAGCGGAGGAACACGGGTGTGCAACACTGAGCAACTTTTATAAAAAATGCTCTGTAACATTAACAGTCAACACGACAACGAAATGAAACAAAACAAAGGCTGATATCTTGAATTTTCTGGTAAATTCAAGTGTCCAACTGAGGGTGAGAACAGTTTAAGCCGCTCAGTCACTCGGCGTCCTCCGGACTGGACAACTCCCTGTAGTGCTAGCGTTAGCCATGTTAGCTAGCGGTGCCGTGTCAGATGGCCGTGCAGAACTCCGGTACTGTTATTGTACTTTAACATCAACTTGCAGATCGTGCAGGTCACAGTGCTGTTTGTGTGTCTAGACTAGAGTGAAGTATCTTCACACATGTGATGTGTGTCTGTGTTCTCTGCTGAATTGCTCTCTCTTGTGTTTACATTGCCCTCTAAGCGCCAACGGTACCGCCCTTTTAATGAAGGGACTATAATAATTGGTTAAGTCACGGAACGCGTGTCAGCATCAGCCAATCAGAGGCAGAGACTGCATTGCATACACAAGCAAAGGCAGAGACAAAGGGGAAAAAAAACACTCGACTAGTCGACTTCTCTCAGGGGGCGACTCGTGCCTCTGAAGTCGACTAATCGACTTTTATGTTAATACCCTAATATATATATAAATAAACAACCCCAAGCACTTCAACAGAATTTTAGTGATACTTCAGAAGACTCATACTTTATTTGGAATAAGCCATATTATTTATTTCCATTTTACACAGAGGTCATCTTTACATCTTTTATGATCAGTGGGCTCAACAAAAAGAAAAACTCCATCAAACAAAAGCCAAACATAACCAAAAACGTCTGACACTCTATGTTTGGTCATTTGTAATTCAGTTTCTGACATTGCAGCATCTAAGGTAGCAGCTAAAGACTAATACTACATAAAAGTACTTAAAGGGTGCCCTGCTGGCCCTGGACTTAAAAAGAAAGCATCTTTCAGCAATACGGCTAGAAGATAAAGTGCACTAGTGGAAGCAGCCTAGTGTCAGTTGCTCAGACAAATTCCCTTCAGATAAGCAGCAGCTTCTGATGTGCATATAGCATCCCTGAGGGTTGCAATAAGGATCTGAGGAGGGGGGTAAAGCTTCAGTTGTCAAAATGCCCTATCTGTCCTCTGGTGCTGCAGTCTTGTCTGCTTCTTTTTGTCTGGCACCAGCTGATCCCTGAAGGCATTTCCAGTCTGCCTCATTCTCACAGCACTGGATGCTACTGAAGAAGCGTTTAATTAAGCTCTTTGCCTCCATTTTCACTGTGGATACACAGAAGTAAGAGAAAACACACCAGTCACGTTCAATATTCAGAAAACAATCCCACTGCCAAAACTCTCTTTAAGGAATACTCCAGCATTCTTCAACCCCTTCTGCCACACCTGTAGAAAACAGTCAATTACCAAAGACACCTGGAAGATGCATTTCCACGAGAAAATGCAAAGTGTGATTGCATGGCTGCAGTAAAACCAGTGTTTGAAGACACCCAAATATTGGTTTCATGGGCAAAAAAAGTTTGCTCTTCACACAGCCTTGAACCGCTGTTGTCTGGCTCAGAAAAGGCTCTATTTTCAATTAAACCACAGCAAACAGTGACATACATCTTTATATTTACATTTATGGCATTTAGCTGATGCCCTTAACCAGAGCGACATACATCAGTGTATATATATACATATAACTAACCTGACATTTAGTTTGCCAAAGTCTTCTGAGTGTGCTGTGTTTTTGTTTCTCTGCGATTGTTTTTTTGTTGTCTTTTCCTCTGTCCTCGCCATCTGTATACATGACGTTACCGCCTATCTCTCTGTCATACACTTTAAAGATCTCTTGACCATTCCCTCTCTTTCTCACAACATGGCACAATACAGGTCAATACAATCAATACAAGCACACTGCACCGCATTTTAATGAACGTTGGAGCAGTTCCGAAATTCAGCATATTTTGGCTGTAAAAAGTCTAATAAAAAGAAAAACAGTAGTGTGATTGCTGATATGTGGACGTTGCATCATCACATCTGTATGGGCCTGCTGGACATCTCTTTCCAAAAACCTCCCTTTTGCAGCTGGTCTGAACACTTCTGGGAAGGCTTTTCATACGATTTTAGACTGGTAATCTGTCCATTTAGTAAAAAAAATTGTAAGATCAGGTACTGACAAGTGGGGTGAGGCCTGGCATGTAATCCACAATCAATTAACCCCATAGATGTTTAGCTTATTTGAGATCTAGGCTCTCTGCAGGCCACTGAAGTTCCTTCACACCACACTTGTCAGCACAGGATGTATGTCTTTACAGAACACAAGGGGCACGGTCATGCTAAAACAGCCTTATATAAGCCTTATATGCCTTCCCCAAAGCATATAATTGTCTATAATGTCTTTGTATGCAGCTTTAATATTGCCTTTCACTGGAACTAACAGGACTAGTCCAAACCCTGAAAAACTGCTCCAGACTGTAGTGAGTGATGCTTAGCAGCCCTGCTCTGAGAGTTTGCGGTTTACCGCTTCATGGCTCATATTTCATTGGTCCTAAACGTTTTTCATTACACAGTAATAGTGCTTCCAGTTGTCCAGGACAAACAGAAATTTTACAACTGACCTGCGGCAAAGGTGGCATCCTAGTGGGTAAAACACTTTCCTGTGAACCCGATGAAAACAAAGTCGCAGGTTCGAACCTCCACTTTCTACCAGTGTGTCCTTGAGCAAGACACTTAACCCTCAGTGTCTCCAGGGGGACTGTCCCTGTAACTAATGATTGTAAGTCGCTCTAGATAAGAGAATCAGCCAAAAGAAACCCCCTTTATCTTTCACTCTAAAGCTTGCCACATTGCTTTACAATACATAACATTGTCTAGTGCTACTAAAAATAATGATGTTTCAGTCACCTTGATTTTACTACTAGACACTGTTGAGCTCCCTAACATTAGAAAACTGGGAACAACCAAGATTACCCCACCATGTATCTTCTCAGTACTGGTCCTCTATAATATGACATTTTAGAGGCCGTAGCTTCAGTTCTACCTGGTTCTGCCTTTTCTGCCTCCACCTCTGCCCTGCACCGCTGTAATTGAGTTCACCTGTGTAACATTAGCCAGGAGGATGAGCTGGTTTTGTTTAGTTGTTTGATGGGTTTCTTTTTCAGAGATATGCTCCTGATTTCTCTTTTCAACTGGACATACTGACATTCTGTGTTTGGTCTTTTTTTGGGGGGGAAGGGAGTTGCCCCTGTGATGGGAAAGTTGTGGGTTTGGATCCCAGGACTGCTAGTGGCACCACAGAGGTACCCTTGAGCAAGGTACGGTCCCCTGGGCGCCCCTCATGGGTGGCAGCCCCCTGCTTGACTAGGTGAATGGGTTAAATGCAGAGAAAGAATTTCACACTGTTCACACTGTGTGCTGTAGTGTGGTGTGTTCCGTGTGACTATAAGGGACCACTTTATTTTACTTTGTAGGACATTTGTCCAGTTTATCTGACTCCCATTCTTAGTATTCAATGAGTTATGTCTCGTTATATCAGTGGGTTAAGGTATCTAAGGTACGTCTGGTTACTGTCAGCTTGGCTCAATAACAGAACAGGAGCTGTGGACATAAACAGAACTATTGCATTTGGAAGAGCCTGGTCTCAAGCTGGTGATCCAGTTAGCAAGCATGTCCCAGTGAGACTTACATGAATACTGTACATTTAGCAACATTTCATTGGCATATTTCCCATAATTTCCATAACTGATCTCCATAACTAAGTTAATTTCTTCTTTCGACTGCACTTTTGACTTATATTACTACTATAATCTTATTATTACTTCAGCTATTAGACGTGGATTCCCTGGCTTCACTCTTATCCACATCATACATGAAAATGTTTGAAACCAAATGGCTTCATTCATTTTATCTCATGAAAAACCAATAAGTAGCAACAGGAGACAAGAAGGAGGAGGAGGCCATTAGCTGGGGAGGCTGGGGTATTTGCATGTTTGCAAACAGTGAGTCTTTAAACATGATACTATAATAATACCCACCAGGTTCTTGGCACAAAACACCAGTGGATCTCTCCCAGTGGAGTGTAAACTGCAGGCATTCCAAAGTAATGTGGGGCTAATTCTGCAATCAAATACCTCAGAAAGCCAGTCTCTGGTGAGAAGCCCTCTGAAGCAGCTCTCTCTCAGGCATTATGGTGCTGTTATCTTCTGAAGCCCATGAGCCATGTGGCTGCTTCTATGTACCCTTGGTGAATTTCAGCCACACTCTCTTCTTCAATATTCATGTTAAGCTCATTTATAATGAAAAGGAGAATTAAGTCTCCTCATATCTCCATCATAGAGAAAGGGAATGTAGTGAGCTTTCCCACCACCCCCCTTAATCTGCCTTCAATATTGTTCCACCCTCCCCCTACTTGTAACCTTTACCGTTCTACCTTTCCACAGAGCTGTCAGTCTACACACACACACACACACATACACACACACGCACACACTCCTTTCTCCTGAAGGACAACTTTAAGACTAAGTCAAATATTTGCCTAGCTATCTTTCAGCAATTGTCAGTGTATGGTTCTCACATTCTGGACCTCCTGCGCTGCATTTCACCGTCAGATTAGTGTGTTTACTACTGCAGCCCAAGATCAATCATTTCATGAATAAAATATATATTCGCAACAATAAGATATACACACAACAAATGATGCAGAGAAGCAGTATGGACAATGTGTGATTCCATACTACACTGTTAAGTGCACCTATATGGTAAGTAAAGTTGATAAACTGGACAATGAATGCAGAAGCAAGGTTTTGATGCATTATCCTTTGAAATAACAGCCATTTCTATATACAGTCCTCTCATTTTAGAGGACCATAAGTAATTGGTCAATCAGTTGCTCAGTTGCTTCTTGGGCAACTGCGTGTCATTACATCATTATTTCACAAAGTAGCAAGACAATGACCCCACACATACTGCCCAAAAAACCTGATGGATTTTTTCAGGGGCAAAAATTGATTCCAAGTCAGATATTCAACCTGATCCCCATCAAGAAGCATTTCACGTAATGTGACAAGACTGAAAGCAAAAACAAACAGGAACTGCATTACAGGTCTGGTAGAGCATAAGATATTCAGAGCCTGGTGGCTGACAGACTTTAGGCAGACATCGGTGGAATGGATTTACAAGCAGGAACTGCATATATTTGTATTCTGTTAAATACAGTTGTAAACGTTTTCACTTATGCTGCAACTCAATAGCACAGTTTGGGGGGTATCGGGAAATATCTTGTAAAATTTATGAGCAACTGAATAGAGCTAAACGCTATTGTGTTGTTTTATCCCCCATCTCCTCCCAATCCCCCTAACCACACCCCATAACAAACATTTTGGACCACTGCCGATTACTACAGGATATTTTGCACACTGAGTATTATCAGTTTTGCATAGTCAAGAATCAAGCATGGTACTGACTCACTGAATCCAGATACACTGAAAGTTCACCTGAGGCAATACTTGTACCAAGGTCAAATAATTCATATTAATAAGAGGAAGAAATGGCAGACTTAGTCTCACAGCTGCAAAGTCTGGAACTCTCTGCCCTGCTTCAGCTCCTGAAAGTCCTTAAGAAATGTTCCAAGCCCTTCCCCATCTCCAAGACAACATATGAACACAAGTGGGTAAACTGAAGATGCTGAAAGACACTGACTGTAAATGGGTTTGTGGTGAATGTACCTCTCAAAGTCATCAGTCTATGAATCAAATGCTAGTCTACTACCATTAATTTAACATGGATGTTCTTCAAATGGATTACATTTAAACGTCATCCAGTTTACAAAAAAAAAACCACACAGGAGTTTCCATGAGTTGCTTCATTAGGAGAGCACAAGCCACAGATTAAAAACAACATACTGGGCCATCCATCACATGAAATCCATTCCATGAAGAACATTCCACCAGCACATTACACACTGGCTTTGTGCCAGTAACTGATGGCACCTTTGGCAAAGGGGTCTTCACTAATCACGAATGCTCTGGCTTTGCCTGCATAGACACCAAAGCTACAGAGCCTAAACATCTTCCACTCCCCACTCAGACCCTTAATCCCAAGCCCAGACAGACTGAATCCAGCTCAGGAAGCTCCAGCCTCAGGTCACCTTTGTCTGGAAACCTCCACCACAGTGCAGGTTTGAATGATGATCTTCATATATATTTTAACATACTACTGAAAATCTACTACTTTTATATTCCTAATAGTAAAGGATATTTAGTGGTTTATGGTTCGGAAAGTAGTTCATTGAGTTATGTGCTATACACTGCAAAAACTCCTGATCTAACCAAGAGTCTTAGATCAATAAGACTTTTTTAGTCTAGAAATAAGACTGCAAGTCTTGGTTAGATCAGGAGTTTTTGCAGTGTAATTAAAATAATGGAGGTTCTTCAGATTTCAAAAAGGTTATTCCTGCCTTTCCAAAATCATTTATTTCAAGAAACCATCAGTTGAAAGGATTGTCTATTGTTCTTCTTTGGTATTATTTGGTATTTTTAGTTATTCTTAATTTAGAAATATAGGGGCCATTCTCTGGAGTGCTTCCAAATATGTTTAAATCAGATTTCTTACCATAGCAACATTTGCAACTTGAAAGATGAAAGAACCTGTGGTATATGAGTATTGCGAAATCCAGTCGAACCCAGTCAAAAAGCAGAGGCTTCCTTCGGAACAGCATGCACACATCAGAGCAGGCTAAAGTCATTAATATGTCCACTGTGTGAGCTGGTCTCATTAAAACCTACTCACAGTTGAGAGAACATCTGGAAGGAGCATGCTTTCAATGACCTTTCAGCAAAAGGGTTCTCTAAAACCTAAATGACTGCTCTTCCATTTCATTGTTTGCACTGAATACCAAAGCGCCCCACTGTCCAGCTTTAGCCTCTCTTTCTTTACCTTCTGTCTGAAGCGATATTAATTTTATCGAACCTTTACCTTATGAGGAGGTTCTTTAAACTTTCGATTGGTTTTAATGCACGTCAATATTACGAAAACGGTTCTTTAAAGAAAAATATCTTGAGGTATAGCTCAGAAGAACCCATTTTGGCACCATTATTTCTGAGCGCACCAGTAATTACTGCCGGAGCACTCAGCATGGCACACAAAACATAGCAGAAACCTCAAAATCCGTCAAAATCTTCAAAAATATTCCCACTGAGCTGCTGGATGCATTGCTGATCAGAGGACTTTTTAATCTTATTATCCAGGTCAAGGGGGGGTGGGGGGGGTGCCAACAGCTCCATGAAATATACGAGGACTTTTCAGTACTTAATTTAGATGAGAAGGGATCAATATTCCACATGGATACATTTTCTTTGGGGCGATATTTTTTTCCGTCTGATTACATTTCAGAAAAGAAAAAAAAAATGGGTTAATGAAAACAATGAATATTTGATGACAAGGCATCTTGCTTTGTTGTGAAAATGATACAAATGCTTAGTTCAACAGTTTCGTGCAGCCAAGAAATGGTGTCGCATCATTCTAAGTTCGAAGTGATGCCAAAAAAGTCGGCCTTACCACGATTTAAGCAGGAATTTGATAAAAACAAGAAAAAACAAGCCATGTCCAGATTCAGTAAAAGCCAACAAATTATGCAGATTAACATAGAAATGTAAAAAAAATCTTCTACGCCAAAAATGTCTATTTCAGAAGACACAATTTTCTGAAAAAAAACCCCCCAAAACAAAGAAAGCATACCTTTTTATATGCAGATGGAGTTTATCAAAGCTTGTCCTATTGTCAGGGTCTTGCTGCTTGCTGATGGTGGTTCCCCCGAGAATTGAGGCAGATGTCAGCAGGGACACCTGCTTGGGCTAAGGCTCAGCCTCCTCCTCAGCTTTGGGCCGACAGGGTCACCCTCCTGCCCCCCCAAAACATAAAGCACCACCCCACATGCGTGTCATGGCCAAATATTTCCTGAGCATGTGTTCGTGTGTACAGTATAATGTCGTGTGACAAATTTGATTACTTTTCTAAATGAAAAAAGGGATTGCTCTGTATCCTAATGCTGAAACAGAGGCTTGACTTCCCCAATCTGAGGATCCATCTTGAGGCAAATCTTAAGCACTGCAGCATAGATTAAAAGCACAAGCATTAAATAAATTGTGCTGAATTCAGCCTCATTGAATGAGAGGAGTTTAAATAAATCTAAGGGGCTTACAGCATCTAGCCAATGGTTAATTCTGGCTGGGGATTGCTGCAGAGAGGGGGAGGATGGTGGGGGGTTTCATTCTGAAGACTCCATGGCAAGCCATCTGTTTGGAAGTTTCATGGTGGGCCTACATCTACACGTCCTGGATTGATTGACAGCTTTGTAATCCAATCCCTGCTGCTTCCTCTGTGGGGTCTAGAGATCGTTTTGGTGGCTCTTCACCTTGAGGCCTGATGCACTAAAACAAAAGGTCAAATGTAATCAGTTTCTTTAATGATGAAAATGGGGTTCACGTTTTAAGGACCACTAGACGATACTAGCTAGCAGCTGTCAGACTTTGCCTTTTTTCATAAGATACCAAACTATACCAAACCAGACTAATGACAAAAATCTTGTAACCCTAACCCTAACACTAACCTTCTTATTAATAAAGGTGCCAGAAAGGGTTTCTTGAGTGATGACATAGCAGAACCACTTGAGGTTCCTACATATAATGAAGAACCTCCATATAATGTAAAGGTTCTAGGAAGAAACCTTTTAATTTTGTAAAGGTCCCACAGCATTTAAAAGGTGAATCTCTCAAGAATCTCTTTTGCAAATATGGTTCTTCGTGACATTGTTCAAACAAATAGTGGCATTGTTTAACTGTTACCAAATAAATTCTTAGCGTTTAAGCCTAAGATTTCAACCTTGATGGGGATGATCAGTTTATGCAGAATGGGACTCCATAGTAAAAAGGTTACTGGGAAACACTCTTCATAGTGCTCTAAATGAGATGCGTCCAACTGAGAGTTCTCATTCTGAGGTGAGTTTGTGAGTTTAATTTAGAGTGAGCAGAGTACACACTAGTCTCTAAAGAGCTGTTACCAGAAAATAACCCAGGTTGACATCCCTGATCTAAATAATAAAACTAGATTCTAGCACTGTACATCATAAAAAAAGCTGTTATCATAAACATTTTATACTAATATCTGTGCTAGAAGTTTATGTAGCTGATTTTACAGTTTCTATTACAGTTCTAACCACAGTCTCTCGTTTAATAGATGATGTACGTCTGAGACCACATTGAAGTCCCCAAATATAACCCTAACCTTTACCCACTGAAGCCCTTCTAAGGAGATCCTTTCTTTCAACAACTCCTTTTCACTTTCTGATGACTGGTGGACTGATGATTCTGCAGATCATGCAGAAATAGTTTGTGTCACTTTTGTCTTTCAGTACTTTTCACTGAAATATGTAAAAATGTTCTTCATCAGGTTGCTATCAGCAATTAATTTTGTGTAGCACATCTATCTATCTATCATCTATCTATCTATCTATCTATCTATCTATCTAACTGACTAACTAACTAATCTGCTTAGTCCACACTAGGGTCGCAGGTATCCGCATTTATTTATTTATAATTTAATTAATTAATTAAATCATCTCATTAAATACTTTTACCTTCTTCATTCAAACCTTTTTTGTGAGCTGGTCAGCAAATATAGTACAGAAAACCTTTAAGTTGCAGTAATACCAGACCCAGGGTCAAAGCTGCAGAGGACGCTGTGGATTTGGCAGTGCTCCCCTCAAACACACACCTGTGGCTCCACACTGCAAGCAAAGGTCATGGTTCACAGCTAATTCACTTTCCCCCGCTGCTCCCCCTGTCTGCACCGTGCCAGCCACTCCCTCCAGACTCATCACACAACAGATGGGTGCTCTGGGAGTTAGCAGAGCAAGCATTTGCATTCATCAAATGATATGGACTGGAAATAGGCAACACCCTGGCTATGACTCCGAGGTTGTTACTCATGAATTCCAACAAAAGAATAACGAAGGTGCTGTTCTAGGAGATTGAAGTGGAGGGGTAGCTTTGGCAATGGTAGGCGATTCTTAAATGTGCTGATTCCTGTCCTCTGGGTCTTCTGAAACATAAACTCCAGTCTAGTGAGACCAGAAGAAAGAGGAAGAACCACTTTTGGTTACTTACTGAAGAGATCCATTCAGTAAATGGTTCTTCAAAACCCCATATTTATTAACAAGATATGCCAGTGTGAAGAATCTTCAGAAAGGAACCTTCATGTAGGATCACTTTTTAGGGCAGATTACACCTAGTCCTAACTTTTTTTTTGGTTTCCAGTGGATAATGTCCATTCAGAATGCTGTGTAGGACTAAGATTAATCTATGTGTGAGAAACCAGTCCATATGTTTGTTTGTTTTTTCCCCCAAACCTGTATGTCCAATCCAGAAACCTTTTAGAAAACTATAATTGTGGTTCACTATGATTGAGAAGCAGTGTAATTGAATTCCTTTTCTTCTTTTTTTTATGGATTATAGCTTGTACCTGGACCAGAAGGAGGCTGAGCTGTCAGAAGATGTGACAGGATGTTTATTTTCCTGGAGTGTGATGTTGCGAAACAAAAGTTCTATTGTAGAGCTGTCTAACCCCATGGACTGTTCCCTGAGCTGGGCTCTGCTCGCAATTCAGGTCAGGTATGTTATTTAGAGAGCAGCCATCTCACAATCTGCCACAGCAGATGGCTATTTGTAAAAATAAATAACCTGCCGCGTCTTCGCCCCATGTTGGGGAGGGAAAAGCAGGAGGAAGTAGCCACATCAAAGTGTTATGCAATTTTCAACTTGCCCTCCAAAGCCAGTGCTGATTTGACTCGGGGGACTTGTATATGTTCCCGGAAACGTTCATCTGAGATCACACAGCGTGACGGATAACCCCTCTCCTATCTCTCCCACCCACTCTCTCCCCATGAACAGGAGAAATGGACCTGTAAACACAACTCGAAATAAAGTCGGGACAAGAGATGGTGTTTGCAAGGCTCTGCACTGACTTAAATCTTCTGCTAAAACGAGGATATTTGTATGCCTTGGTGTTACTTAATGATGACTACTTTTCCATTTTCAGTTCTTTGAAAGTTCTCAGTTCCCCAAAAAGTAATTATGTATTGTTTATGTATGTCTTTTCCCTTTCAGAATAGGAGGCTGTTTCCACCTTGCATCCACATGCTTTTCAGCGATTGGATCACGTTCAGCTTACTCTTGACCACATGAAAAAACGCCCATAAACACACCCAGGACGATTACAAAGACCACAGTAAACACTAGTGTAATTGTGAAAGAATAAATCTGTCTGCCAAGTGCTAACCAGCAGTTAACAGTATAAACAAGGAAATGCAAGAACTTCAAACTGAGTGCCTTCTCTGAGCCAAGATTGTCTATTTGTATGGTAACAGAGATGGAGGGGGCTTGTAATTGGATTCTAGCCAAAGTAAATCCAGGTACGATCCAGGCATGAAAACCATGCTAATGCAAGGAGTGAATAGTCTCCTAAGGCACTTTTCCTTAGCAATACAGGAACTGTGCTGTACCTAAACTGTACTTTGGTGGCAAGTTGAAGCACACTTTGATTTTCTGGTGTATCTCAGTCCAGTAATAGAGTATCTCAGCATTGTTTAGCCGTGCAACAAATATCTAACCCAGCTAACTTGTTGCTGATGTTCTGATACACCTTCACATTTCTTACAGCTTTATAAAAGAAACTTTTTAGCGTCATAGAAAACTAGTAAACAGTCACAATATACTGGACGAAAAGATTTGCTAAAGGATTCACCTCTGCACATGTTAAATTAATGATTGGCCTCTAGAACAGGAGCAGCATGGATCTGTGCACGAGGTGCAACAAATAGTAAACTGTCACAATAAGGCAAAACAACTCTTTATATAGAAGTTCCCCGTTTGTGTTAATGCTCGAGATGTCAGACGTCATGTTGAACTTTGTTTTGTGTTCCTATGTCACACTGAACCAAAAGTATTGTCATTTAAAAAAAAAAAGAAATAATAAAAAACCTTACTGGGGTTTAAAAATGGCATCACACAAAAAAAACCTTTAAGGAACAAAAATGAACACATTTATTTTAGATCTTAGAAATGACCAAAAAAACACCCAGATACCCAGAGAACTTTCCGGCCATGTAGGAGAACAAACACCGGTTCTAGACTGTTTTACACCGATTATATTGACTGAAATCAGATTTCTTAATAGAATGTTATCTATATTTATTTTCAACCACAGTTTACCAATGCTGTAGTACAACCACTTCCCCTTCATACACTCGCGAGAAGGAAACACCACTGTTTCTGAGGAAAAAGCCTGAACGTAATCTTCGGATCTTTTCCGTTTTGAGCAAATATTTAAGTAAGCTGCACCAGACTTCACTGCTGTATCTTGTTTGAAGGCTATCCTTTTCAAAGTCATTCAAAGTGTCTGCACAAGGATATTACCAAAGAAAATGAAAATGTTTCTAATTTGGCAAATAAGATCTTTTTTTTTACTTTGAAAATGCATTCTGTGTTTGCCCTGCAGTTGCACTGTGCTACTTCATTGTGATATCTGCATTCGACTCTCAAATCTATAATGAAAACAAAAATGTAAAATGAAAGGCAGAAATCCAGTCCGGATCAATTTTCAGAACAGCTTCTTTTTAAAAGCCCTTTGTTGGCCTGAGGGCACGGTAACATCACAGTATACTCTTTTATCTCCCACGCTTTAATTACAGGCAATTACATGACAATAATATTTCATTATATATTTGTTTCCCAATCTCTACTATCGGTTCTTCAATCATGGCTGGCCGTTTTCCAGAAGCCTATCGGCAGCCCTTGACTGTGAGGAGCATGGCTGAATTCTAATAAACTGCTATCAGTGCGCCACAGGGGGAGCTCCTTATCTGAAGCAGCGCAGCTTGTATTACTGCAAGAGCCTCTTTTTTCTCTTGTCCAAAAAATGTCTTTGTGTCCCAATGTGTCCATCCATCTAAAACTCATAAACGACTCCCCACCTACTATATATATACAGTAATCTGTTCAAACTGTACTACCTCAGCTTATGCTACCTCTTACAACTACCTCTCTGTCTCAGTAAAACAATATTTATGTATTTATATATGTATTACTTTCATTCTTATATCTGCACTACTAGTACTATTACTCTGCACTTTTGGTGCTAAGTGCATTTTGTTGGTTTGCACAATGACAAAGTTGAATCTAATCTTGTACTAT
>JBBPCY010000028.1:12790326-12815326 GCA_037974405.1 Brachyalestes nurse | reverse complement strand
ATAAAATCACTCCACAGTTATAGCAATTACTAATTATTGTCTCAGTTAAACCTACACATACTTCAGATTCATACTGGATTAAAATCACCCCATAGTTCTTATTGTCAGATTTTAAAAACTACACCCACTATAGATTCATACTGGATTAAAATCACCCCATAGTTCTTATTGTCAGACTTTAAAAACTACACCCACCGAAGATCCATGCTGGATTGAAGTCACTCCACTGCTGTTATCGTCAGATTTGAAAAACTACACTTTCTTTAGATTCATACTGCATTAAAATCCCTCCACAGTTATTGCTATTATGTATGAGCACAGTTAAAGCTACGCATACTTTACATTCATACTGGACTAAAATCGCTCCACAGTTATTACTGTTGAACTGTAAAAACTACACTCACTACAGTTATTACTATCGCAATATACAGTTATTACTAACTTACTATATACAGTTATTACTATCCCAGGCAGCATCACACCAGCCAAAAAAGAACAAGTAACATTTTGACATCCCAAAATCCCATAAATGCAGCCAAATATTTGCTATTTTGAGCACAACGCTCTTAAAGCAAGGGCAGTAACAAGACGTTCTTTTGACCCAGGTTATATTTTACCTGGTTTTGCTCTCACAGCAGTTACTTTATACCGTGTTGTGGAGTTTAAGAATAGATCTAATGTGAGTTCGGCCCGATTGCAGAATCGCTGTTCTAACTCCTTATTAGTCCAGCCAGAGGTCAGACTGTGGATTTGGAACACCATCTCTGTACGTGTTTGTAATGTGTTTGTTCCTCTAATAGTTCACTTGTTTTGATCCCAGGTTGGCATGACGACAGATGAAATAGACTTCATTGTGCACCAGGAGGCAATCCGACACAATGCCTACCCCTCTCCCCTGCTCTACGGCGGATTCCCCAAATCCGTCTGCACCTCCGTAAACAACGTGGTGTGTCACGGCATACCAGACAGGTACGAGCTACAGTAGCTGTTTATCTCTTAGTATTTATTTGTATATATCTGCATATACATGTATGTATTATTTCTATTATTTCTATTATTGCATTGAAGCACTTTTCCACAGGTCCACAGGAACTGTTCTGTATTTAAAGTGTACTGTGTTGGTGCTGAAGTTGTATCAGGTTTCGATGTTCCAGTGTATCTCCGTCCAGTTATTTTCTCCACAGTTTATGGCCGGTCGTCCCAAAACCGCGTTCATGGAGTAGAACCGGTGGAAAGCTTTTCTGTCAGAGCTGCTTTTGTTAGTGTGGACTAACCTAAGCCTTCAAATACAAATACAACAGCTATATACAACCCCCACAACAGAAAGATTCACTCTTTTCTGTTGGCTTTTCCTTATAGATATTATGCCTGATAAACAACTGTATTAGCACCCTCTGCTGGTGGTAGCTGATTTTTCAGTTAAGGAGATAGACAGTCCAACAGCCATGGAGTGGACAGCCATTCTGGACTTTTCCAGAACGCACAGATTGCCAGTCCGCCCCTGCCTGTATGTTGTGGGTTCAGATAAGCTAGTCCTAGATTGAGGATTGCAGTCAATAGGGACCTGGAAGACAAAGTCAACAATATTCTGTCACTCTCTCTGGGGCCTAAAAGACAGCACGCTCTGGCTAAAACAAATGAGAATCTTAAATACCAAGAGTCATTGAGGAGGTAGGAAGAGATCAGGAGGTTTGTATGTTTCTAAGAACTTTTTCAGCATGGGTATTTTTTGGAGCATAAGTTACTGGATCCTTTTTATCTGCAGTAGTTCTGAAAGCAAAGCCAAGGTCTCCATTGTAACTCTGTGATGATTATTGCAAACCCAGGAAATGTACTACAATCATACCACCCAGCAAAGTTTGCCAAAGTCTGAGTCCATTCAGTACCACCCTCTCTAGAGTGGGATCAATGGATTCAGCAAAATTCTAAGGAAGTAATAGCTCAACTATATGTGTTAATACCTTTAAATAACGAATGGAAGCCATGAGTCACCTCTCATTGAATTAATTACATATTGCAGTTCTACTGGAACCTATTTTTGAGCTGCACACACACGCACACACACACACACATATATATATATATCGCAATTAATCACATGATTTTCTGTGATTAATCACATTGTTATATGCAAAATTGTGCACTATTACTCTAAAAGTACTGCTGTATGAACAAAAGTGCAATAATATTTGGTTTGCAAACACTTTAAACCAATAAGGAGCTTTTTTAACAGCAGTGTTCCCTTTAACACAGTCACACAGTTACAGTTCAAATATTTCTGTAAATCTCAAGTTTGTTATAGAAAAACAAGGTACTCTCAGAGTCCAGAGCATGGGTGCCAGAACCATTATAGATTTATAATAATTATAATTCAATATAAATATGTGTGTGTGTGTGAGAGAGAGAGAGAGAGAGAGAGAGAGAGGGTGTGTGTAATTTAATTATTTCCTTTTATTAAAATGTGTGAAAACGACATGCAACAGAAAAGCATGTGTTCAGAAAAACGTATACAATGTTATATATGAACCCTTTGGTTTCACATATGAATAGAAAACTGCTAAACTGCATGTCCAAAATTATGTCCATAACCTGCTAATCAAATGTTTCTTCTGCATTCAAAGCTATTAATTTAAAGGGGTTTGTGCTCCCCTTTTTCTGTAGTAACAGCCTCTACTCTTCTAGAAGGGCTTCAAACTAGAACATTGCTGTGAATATTTAATTGCATTCAGACACAAGAGCATTAATAAGGTCAGGTACTAACGCTGAATGATGTTCTGGGTCGCAAATACCAGTCCCTCAAACAGTAAGACACTTTGGATAAAAGTGTCTGCCAAATGAATGTACTGTAATAGGTGTCTGGATACTTTCCTATATAAAGTCGTTCCAGTTCCAATGGCAAACTGTAACCTCAATGTGATTCCCTATATACCCATCCATGCGTCGTGAGACCAGTTCCTAAAATGACAAATATACACCACCCACAAACTGTAAAGATGGAGAACATGAACGTCGACCCTTGGTCAAGGGCGTTTCTGACTGTTTGCATATTATTCAAAGGGCATTAATGGCACACCGCCATTATCATCTGCTCAGGAAGTCACATACCTCTGATTTCTCAAGTGGCCGGCATTCAAGCTTCCTGTTCTGAAGGTCTGACCGGGCAACGGCCTTACGTATGTTCTTTTGTCTCCTTTACCTGCCTCTTAACATTCCCAGATCTCTCTGGTGTGGCGGGGACAGGAACAGCTTCAGGGGGGAAGAGGAGCCCTCATTCTTCATTCTTCCCAAATCTAACCATATGAGTCACTGGGCCAAAAGACGCCACACAGATGACAATAAGTGGGTGCTGCCAGTTCATCTCAGCGGTCATGACTTCTGTGCAGCAGCATTACCAAAACAAATACACTGACTGCTTACATTTCCTTTCTGTCTCTAATACATACCGACACATATGAATTGACCTTTGTTTAAATGTTAACTAAATAATAGAAATCTGCACTGATACAAATCTACAATAGAAACCCCACCTGGCCTGGCCCAACTGGTAATGCTAAATTTAAAACCCAAACTTGACCCAAACCTGAACTGCACACACTAGCAGAGTTTAGTTATAACAGAGTTTTCCTTCGTTACTAAGCATTCGAGCTGAGTGGGCGAAAAAGTTGCGCTGGTATAAGCTGGTCATTTACAACGCTAATACACTCACAGTGTTTACTGTCAGTGTATCAGTGTATAAACTCACAGAAATGCTTAACAGACTTTGCCAGGACTTTACAATCAACTTAACAAATTTCCACCAACCCAACCACACCCTTCTCACCATCCATGGCTTCACAGAGGGGCCAGTGCTATTGCAAACACAGCTATGGTAACGAGACAAATAAATAAGATAAGATAAGATAAGATAAGAAAAGAAAGAAACTTCATTTATCCTGAGAAAAATTCTTTTGTTACGAGCAGGCTCCGTGCAACAAGAGGAATAAAGATACGACGGCAGACAATTAAAAAATACAATTACAATTGTGCAACAAAACTATAAAAGATATAATTACAGCTCAATGGTTTATAAAAGAGACTTAGTGTTCATGCCATAAAAATATGATGAATGCAATAAAATGCAATAAAATCAAATGAAATGACCACAGGTGATGAGAGGATGTGACTAACATTCAACAACATTCAGACAGTACAGATTAAACAGTTGAGTTATTTTGCCCAAAACCACTGGGCCTGGGACAGATACCAGACTTCTAGCACATATGCTTCTGAGAAAACATTTAGTTGGAATAGAACCAGGACTGGGATGGGAATACCAGTATTGGGAACACAAATTCAGAATACGGATATGAAATATCTGTATTCAGGGGGTCCTCAAGTACGACAGGGATGTAACCCGAATTTTGGTGTGAGTCAAAACACATGCCTACTAACCTGTCTAATAAAGGCTAATAAAGTTAATAACCTGTCCTCACACAGTTGCAAAATGTATAAACACAACAAAAAAAAGACAAATAATTTGTGTAAAAAATCGTTCAGAAGCCACGATAAAGGCCAAAAAGTCACCAAACATAACAACACAAATGGTACACTTGCGCTTTGATAAACGCACTCCCTCACTCCCTTCTACGTATTCTTCCACCACACCACTAAACTAGTTCGCCCACATGAGTGTTGTAATCTCGAAGACCCTAATAACTCACAGACCCCTTGTATTCAGAATACAGTTACATTTTTAGGAGAATACACATTTCTCTCACTAAAATCTTTTAAAAAACACACTAGTCCTTAACTACGGTGTGTAGCAAACAGGCTTGTTTGACAGAATCTAAAGAGCAACATGCTTCTTCACAAATACTGTTCCTACTAAAACCTGAGTTGACTGATAAATCAATGCGATAAGCCTGTTATTTGTCTCAGTGTTAATCAGTGTTTTTGAGGGAGGATTGACTTGGAAAATTGAATGTGCATTTCGTGACATTAACTAAAAAACATACCACCACACTCTACCCACATTATGCACAAACTTGCAATAATGTATTAATGGGATAAACTGTGCCAGTGTTCTTTAGTCTTTGTAGAACTTTATTCTAATCTTGGTTTACATAAATGCTCAACCCTGTATGAAAACTTTAGGCTATGTGGAACTTCTTCAAACTTCAAAAAGGTTCTTCACACAAAGAACTACAAGAAATATTCACTGAAACCATTTCTTAGAGAATCAAAAGCAGTTTTCCTATAGCATGGCTCCAAAGGATCCTTTAGACACCTGTATTCCTGAGAGTGCAGGACTATAAATAATCCCACAATGACCAACATGAACTATTCCCTTAATTTCTTTTAGGTGGAGCCTGAACAGTGCAACACTTCCTGTGCAAGGGTCAAATAAAGTGAGCCGAGAATTCAAAGAGCTCCAAAATTTTCATTATAAAACTTCGTTATAAAGATTCTTCCTTAAGCATCAACCACACCACAATTTCAATTTCAAGGTATTTTTTACATTCCATCACAGGAATTATACAATATCAGCTTGAAATTACAGTTTTTCTCAGTTGCTTTGGTGCAGAATTGAAATTCTCATAACTGCCTATACACATCACTTGTACACATCATAACACCATTTTCATTTCATTTTGCAAGCATTTAAAGACAAGGAACAATGCAGTTTGGAAGAACAGCAAGGAAACACAACCCAAAAACGGAAGAACACCTAGTAAATGATCAGGGCTAATATCCAAGACCAAGAAGAGCATGGAGACAAAACAGAAAAGTAGAAGAGGATCCTAATGAAGTAAGGGTCACAACTGTGGACCATGTTATAAATCATGGCCTTTTAATGGCTAAAGCAGGTCGAGGGGTGCAACCAAATTTGGGGAGAACGACTTTATCCTCAATCATTTCGTAGAGAGAACAGGTGCATAAATCAACACATTTATTGTACTTAACAGTATTTCATTTATTTACAGTACACTAGACCATATGCATGTTATTCTTGTGCAGTCAGTCTTGTATTTTTACTGCGACACATAGAATGTAAAGACTTCCTCGTGGGGTGGCAGGTCCATTTTCATTCCTCAACAGGACCATGCTATGGTCATAGCATCAAGGCAATACAGACTGCCATTATCACTGAAAACGATGTCTTTGTGAACATCCAGACTGTCAGCATCTCAACTATTGACAGAGTGCCGAGAAGACACGAGAGGAGTAGGAAGCAGTTATACTATGTACCATTAGAAAGGAACAATGATGGAGTAAAGGAACTTCAGTACCAGTATGTGCAGGTATAACAGCAATGAGCATATACAGTAAAACTGTAACTGTAATCTACTTTACAGTCAACATTGTATATCAACTTGCAGTATGTGTAGTATAGTTAGTTTCACCTCGATACATTTGCTACAGCTGTAAAAGCAACATGAATATGCTTTGGCTGCATTGTCTCCTAAATGAAAATGCATTTTACATCAAACTTACTGTAGTACCTCGTTTGAAACAGCATGTTATGGAACTGGAATCAAGCGACCCACCTCATATTGTAGTATACCTTGATGAGACTGGCTTCAGCTTGGCCAAAGGAAGGAGACGTGGACGTAATCTGATTGGACAGAGAGCTACTGTTGACATGCCAGGCCAGCAGGGTGGGAACATCACTGTGTGTGCAGCTATTTCAGACAATGGGGTCCACACTCATATTCCTCTTGTGGGGCAATACAACACCCAACATCTGCTTACCTTCTTAGACACCCTCTACAGGGATCTCTTTCCTGAAGAGAAGAGTGGCCAAGAACATTTTTTTTTTGTTTATTTGTGAAAATGGGAGTTTCCATCCCTCCAACCTGATCAGGCAATGGTTTGCCAGTAACCACAGGATACTGATGGAATTCCTACCACCATATTCCCCATTCCTCAACCCTATTGAGGAATTCTTCTCAGCTTGCAGGTTGAAGGTATATGATTGTAACCCACATATACAGATGACACTGCTTGCTGCCATGGATGCTGCATGTGAGGATATCTCAGCAGACGCCTGTAGAGGCTGGATATAACATTCTAGAAGATTCTTTCCACACTGTATTGCAAAAGAAGATATCCGTTGTGATATCCACGAGAATCAACATTCATTTGTAGAGCGCATGTAGATGTACATATAGTTTCCCTTGTACATATAGTTTGTACATATAGTTTGATTTTGTGATTGATTTTTCATTTTCTAGGCTTCTATGATTTATTTCTCTGTTTCCTGCCCTTGTCATTCAGATGTTTTGCAGAGTTAACATCAGAAAATGCTTATAGAGTGCAAATGTTGCATTAGTAACATGACTAAACATTTTAAATGTCTTGTCCATGAACCATGATTCTTATGGCAGTTTGATATAAATATTTGCTGTTGAAAGATGGACTCTCAACAGGTTACTTGCTATTGCAGGTAATCCATGATGTTTTGCTGTTTGCACTAAATGTTCTGAGAAATGCACAGTTTTGTAAATGTTAAGGATGGTGTGAGAAATGCACCAAAGCAACCAAAAAACTATAATAATTTCACTACTGCCATTTATCAATAAAAGATGTGGTCAGAGGTGACAGGAGAGGGTAGACAGACAGACAGACAAACAGACAGACAGATAGATAGATAGATAGATTAACCCAGAACCCAAAAGAAGCAGCTTTGCCTTTTCAGTAAAAAAATGTATTTTTGTCAAAAGCTGAATGATCTGAGAGGTCACTCTATTCTATTTTTCCTGACAATATACAAAAACACGCATTTGCACGCACACCCATACACCCAGGCATTCACACGTATGCTGTCATCTATGTACATGCACTGTAAAACACACCACACACACATACAGACACACACTGAAGCACACATGGACATACACATCCTCCAGGCCTCCTGGCGAGCGCTTGTACCATGTGAACAGTTGTTTTCTTTCCTCGATACAAATGAACATTTGGTGGGAAAGTAAACAGAGGCACCATGTTTTGGATGGAGCTCGAGAAACATTTTTGTGACGACACGGGAGAAAAATGAGAGTTTGTTCCCTTTTAGCAGTAATATTTATGTCTCTGGAGGAAGCATCTCCTGCCAACCCTCCAGTGGCTCTTAAGAAGATTGAAGATGGGACTTTGAAGGTGACGGATGCATGTGGCTTTTATCATTTACTTAAGGTGTCTAAAAAAAGATCAAGCAGATGGCGTTTTTTTTTTTTTTTTCATAAAATTCTCGAGGTCTGAAATAATTTTCTATGGGTATTGTGCCACACAATTATTTTTTAATGATGTGAACCACCGAGAAGCCTTCAGGAAGAAGGAACATCAATACGGTTATCAGAAAGTATATTTCTCACTATCAACTTCTGTAAATATAAACTTCTTCCTGGTTGTCAAGGCTGATAAAATCAGTTCTTGTACCTTTTAATCATCCTTAGCTTGGCCTCTGGGGAAAAAAAAAAAAACTTGAAGTACTCTGGTCAAGTGCTCAAGTCAACAACGTTAGTCAACCCAGTGAACAGATCCAGTAGGAAACTCCCTCCTAACACAGTCCTGGAATTTGAACATGGAATTCTAATATCAAGGAGTGAGCAAACATTTCACTGCAATGTGATGGACATAAAACTGTATTGTATCATTGTAAAATAAGTATTCCTAAATGTACACTATATGGACAAAAAGTATTTGGACGCCTGAATATTACACCAACCGGGACTTAAATACATAGACTTTAATATGGAGTTGGTCCCCCTTTTGCAGCTCTAACAGCTTCCACTCTTCTTGGAAGACTTTCCACAAGATTTTGGTGTTTCTGTGGGAATTTGTGCCCATTCATTCTGTAGAACATTAATGAGGTCAGACACTGATGTTGTATGAGAAGGTCTGACTCTCAATCTCCATTCCAGTTCATCCCAAAGGTGTTGGATAGTGTTGTGTGGCCAGTCTGGTTCTTCCGCACTGAACTCATCCAACCATGTCTTTATGAAGCTGCTTTCTGCACTGGGGATAGAAAAGGTTCTTCCCCAAATTGTGTCCACAAAAGTTGGAAGCATGGAGTTGTCCCAAATGTCTTGGTATGATTGATTGTATACACCTGTGACAATGGGTAAGATTGAAACACCTGAATTCAATTATTAAGATGTGTTCTAATATAATTTGTCCATATAACCTCTACACAATTTTCCACTTACTTGTAAGGCTAACATTACTAACAAACACTAGAACTCAATGGACACCCAAATAGCCCAAATCATTTCAATAAAATACACCACTTAAACCTCTCTCATCCTGCTCAAGCCACATTCAGATCTTCATTAAATTGGTGCAGAGAAATGTGGACAAACTGCGACTCACTGTAGGCAATAAAAAGGGGGAAAATGTACTGCTGCAAGAAGCTACTGCAACATCCAATGGATGTTTTTTGAAAAGATTGAGAATTTTGGTCATACTTTTACAGAAACATTATTTGGGTGACTATTAAACAATATTAGCCTTGCAGCACCAGTTCTAAACTTAAAGAAGTTTAGCACTGGCAAAATTTGGACACTAACGTAAGTTAATAAACTACATCTGCAAATTAGATTTTTCACTGTTCCTTTAAAGGTCAACCAAAAAATGCAGGAAACATGGCTGATATTTTTTAATGTTAGGTGGTCCAGAAAAACAGTCAATTACAAATCAAATGTTTGCCATAAGTCACGCTGTTGGCTTTAATGTACATAACACGTAATTCATTCCTCAGTAATGGCTGAACCAAAAGAAAAGTGGCATTTCATTTAAGGATATAAAAAATGCATTTGAATCATTAAAGACGCCGGCTATGTTGAGAACAAAGAGCCTTTAAAAAGGGTTTCACGTTATCAGATTAAATCCTTACCAATATGTATTTAGGCTCCGCTCGGGCTGCAAACAAACTGCAGAGACTGATACAAAGTTCTCCATCAACATCAAACCTCGGAGTGACCTCCTCCCTTCCTGTTGGATTACAATAGCTTACGAAACTGCCAACATTTTTCACTCATTTTGACTTTCGCAGGCGTGTGGGAGTGAATGTACATGCCTCGAAACCAAATCAGAGTGAAAACATGACTGCGGCTACTGATCCGTTGCTCTTTATCAGTCCACGGGGATCACCATACACTAACAATAGCAATGCCTCTGGATGAAAATTACATAAAAAATATCATATACAGCACTGTCTCACACTATATGTATAAGCTATAACAGCTTCCACTTTTCTTGGAAGGCTTTCCACAAGATTTTGGAGTTTCTGTGGGAATTTGTGTCCATTCATTCTGTAGAGCATTTATGTGGTCAGACCCTGATGTTGAGCTTGCAGTCTCCGTTCCAGTTCATCCCAAAGGTGTTGGATGGGGTTGAGGTCAGGGCTCTGTGCGGGCCGGTCAAGTTCTTCCACACTGAACTCATCCAGAGCTTGCTTTGTGCCCTGGGGCACAGTCATGCTGGAATAGAAAAGGTTCTTCCCCAAACTGTGCCCACAAACTTGGAAGCATGGCGCTGTCTTGGTGTGCTGAAGCATTAAGATTCCCCTTCACAGGAAATAAGAGGCCCAGCCCAAACCCTGAAAACATGTTTGTCCTGATACTTTTGTCCATATAGTGCATTTATGCGCGCAGTAATGAAAATCTCGACGATTATAGTCAGTTATAAAATGCTAACATCGTTTTGTTAATGTGTATACGAGCACTTATTCAGGACAATCCTGCAAATATTCAAACTTTGTAAAATACTATTCGGGCCAGTCCTAGCTGTTACAGTGCTCCTCGCAAGGATGAAAGCGTAGAAGTGCTATAGGGTTGTTTCCCTCAGGGTCTCTTTGTATGTATGTATCTTTCCCATCAGTTCCCTCAGTCTTTACTCTCAGCAGTGCACTGGCACTCAAGAGCTGCATCTTTATCTGTCTGCTGTTAGGGGAAATTTCGGAAATGGCAGAACAAAGAGCTTTGTCTCTGACTGAACTCAGTTACAGCAAAGGGAGGGAGTGGGCAAGGAGTACTCTGGGATATGTGCGATATTAAAAAATACATTGACTCAGTTTTAACGTTGTTGGACTAAACTATATACATGCTGTATAGCAACTGTTCTCCATACAGAATTAGAGCTAGCAGTAGGTGGGGCAGCTGGTGTTCTGGTGGTTAGGGTGTTGCTCCTGCGAATGGAAGGATGTGGGTTTGAATCCCAGGACTGCTAGTGGCACCACTGAGGTATCCTCAAGCAAGATACCCCACACACTGGTGCCCAGGCACCCCTGTTTCTGGCTGTATGCTGGCTCACTTGGTGAATGGATTAAATGCAGAGAACGAATTTCACACTGTTCACGCTGTGCTGTGGTGTGATCACGCATTTCTATAAGGGCTGTTTTACTTTACTTTAGGTGCACATAGACATGCAGAAATATTTAACAGTAAGTCAAATACAGCGGCCAGAGGAACATGAATGTTTTTAAGTATAACTTTAACATTTGTAGCTGTACATGAGGCCTACTAAAATGCATGTTAGACCCCTACAACTAAGGCAGTAGTTAGTATTAGTTATTTAGTCTCAATGAATGTAATGTACAAAGTACTTTATTTTCAAATAAAAAGAGCAATGTGCAGATAATGCTCTTCATACTGCTGCTGGCCTAGTGATTAAGGATCTGCTCCTGCGATCAGGAGGTTGTGTGTTTGAATCCCAGGTGCCACGCTCTGCTCCCCGGGCTCCTGGCTGCCCACTGCTTCACTTGGTGAATGGGTTAAATGCAGAGAAAGATTGTTCACACATTGTTCAGACTGTGTGCTGTGCTGTGGTGTGTTCATGTATGACAAATGGACACTTTACACACACACAATTTATCTAGGTTACATAAGTGATTCAAAGCATAACTGTACTATTGGCATTGGGATTGTTTTTTTTCTGGTCTCAAATTTTGTCACGTAGGAGTGAGAGAAGTTCGTATGATGTGAAGGAGTGAAAGGACGAGTGCCTGGGAGTACACTGGGAGAAAAATACAGGCCCTTGACGCAACAATGACAGCATTTAAATGTGCTTTATTTGACTAATTTTCAAAAAATGCAGCCTTTTGTTTTCACTCATCCTTGCCTGGCCATTTTCTGGGAATGAAAGAGACTGGGCTTCCCCCTCCTCAGTCTTGTGCGTTCCCCAGTGCAACCTCTGCAAATTTACAGCAGGTAGAGATTAAATTGAAAAATGCGAGTATTCCTTTAATTCTCCCTTAAAGACCTGCCCTGTTGGGTCTCATTATCTACTGTTCCACTCTGTCACCAGTCTGGAGACCCCAGGGATCAATGCAAGAACACACTCCCATTCATACGTGCTGCACAAAAACAGCAGGACCACATGGCAACGAAGCTCCCATGCATGATTTATGTGTGAGCTGCTGCATGGTCCCGTGTTAGGGGGGTTTTGCTTTATTGCTGACACCGTCTTTTTCATGATAAATCGCTGCTTTTATATCTATGCAATGGGGGTTAATGTTTTTAACCTTGTTAAGTCCTCCCTATGTGCCTTCCCTCCTGCAGTGTTCCAGTCTTTGTGTGGGTGCCAGCACAAGCACGTTCTTCATTTCGTCTGTATCTGCAGTCTCTTAGCTGACAGGACTTTATTTCTGTATTAGCTTGTGTGTTTGTGTGTGTGTGTGTGTGTGTGTGTTTGTGTGTGCTGAGGTGCAACAAAGCTGGCATATTGCTCTGGGAGGAGCTGTAGCTTCATGTTAAGACTGTCTCCGCTGACAGAGAACAATGATGCACAGATAACAACAAAATAGCCCGAGGTGTTTCATGAAAAAAACATTTATGCTGTCTAAAGAGACAGTGATGTTCTGGTGGATGAAGAGGATGGGTGGGAATCTAGCATTAAAAAAAAAGTATCTTCATACAGCACTGCACTGCACAAAAACTGGACATTCAGCACATTGCTGCATTTTCTTAAGGATGCATGCATCTTTTTTTCCCATACATGGCCCACTTTAGCTAGGACAACTGGGTTATTTGCAGTTGCCTTTTTTTTTTGCTTTTTAACCTAATCTTGGCTGACGTCACTGCAGCTTGCTTTTACTTAGTATAAAGATGAAGGATAAAAAACTTCTTTGGGGGTGGAGAGTTTCTGTTCTGCCTCTTTTTTCCTGCTTTCTGCTACAGGCTACACACCAAATTCACAAAATACAGTCTCAGGCTGCAAACAGGCCTTGAGCATCAAGCTAGAATATTAGAGCGGGAAATAGTTTGAACAGCAAAACAGCCAAAGCATGGGGCCAAAAGCATTCAAGTTTGGTCAAGAGTGAATAAAAGTTCAGTTTTGAATGTGTTGACTTTATGCAGTATTAACTGGTCTGTACTATGCTTTGTTTGTTGCCTGAACTACTCTCACTGAATTGCCCTATTAAATTCTCCGGACCCCTTCCCATCTGTCCATTTTCCATATGTCTCATCTTTCCCGCATACTGTCTGCCTTTGTTCGCACTCTTTAGATCTACACTTGGCAGCGGAACTGGGGAAGACCCTGCTGGAGCGCAATAAGGAGCTGGAGGACTCACTGCAGCAGATGTACATCAACAATGAGGAGCAGGTGCAGGAGATTGAGGTAAGGTTCAAGCCAGAGCACAGTTTGGGAGGAAAAAAGTACTTCATGCCCTTTGGGACAGTTCAAGCTGTTCAGAAACTAATGTGTCCTTTTAGGGTCTGTTTTGTGGAAATCTTTGTGATCGTATTGAGAGGTTTTGTTAGGAAAAAACGGCCTGTTTGGAAAAATAGTGTAATATGCAGTGTGTCAGTCACATTCCCTATACACACAAGACTGCAGTTTCACATAAAAAAGTCACTGTTCATTTAAAAAAGAAACATAATGCCAATATCCACAAACCTATAAGAGCTAATTAGTAGATAATTCCACCATTGGCTCAGAACCTCTGGATTTAATTGGTCCATCTAAGGAATATCTCCACATTTTGTTAGCTTTTTTTTGGAATGAAATAATTCTTCGTAGAATATATTGGGAAAGTTTCACAACATGCCATTCACTCCTCATTTCATATAGTCCAAGTATATTCTGCCGCAGTTTTGTACCTTTTCACACCGATGTTATAAGGATTGTTGTATCCAGGACTGTTAGTTTGAATATGGTACAATGCAAGGCAGCCAGTCAGGACAGAACTAATCTGCATAAATCAGTCTAAAAGTACAGGGCAATAACAAAAAGAGCCTGCTTTGATACTAACATCATAACTGGACCTTATAGGAAAAATACAATTCAAGAAAAAGGTAAGATATGGGCCCTTAGAGTCATTAAGGTTGATACAAAGCCATTGATGAGACCTCCAAATTGTTGCATCTGAAATGTAGCACAGAAAGCTATTACTTAAATGGTTACAGATGTGGTGTGATTCCTGAGAAGCTTTTGCGCTGAAATGTAGTTTTTGAAACAATTCTTGGCAGATACGTACGTAGAAGGCAAAATTATAATGTTGTTTTACATTTATGAGTATTTGACGACTACCAGAAACATTTAGATTCATTGGTCATTTTGGATAGTAACTAAAATGGCTATATTTGTCATCACGACCCTTAGTCCCCGTCACCACCTTTTCAAAAGACACTTGAGTCAGTCTGTTTTTCTGAAAATGATTATTTTCAAACCGCTCTACATGACTCAACTATTGACGTATGCAGAAATGTTTCTATTTTTGACAGTCTGACAAACTTGGGTTTGACAGATTTATGTTAGTAGGTTGCTGATATGCACTGCTTGTCATTTTTTCCCGGTGGTTTGTTCCCTGTGTAGCAAACTGACAATTTTGGGATATAGGACACAATAAGTCAAGAAACAAATCACCCATTTGTAACAACGCAGTTGCGTTTACTGTGTGCGTGTGTGGTTGGGGGGCATTTCTTTGTACTAGTGAAGTAGTCAAGTAGACTAATGGAATATTTAGTCTACTTAGTTTTCTTGTGTTTGCTGCTAGTATGAGTTTGAGGTTTTAAGATTAGAAGGCCAATCAGAATAGAATCATCTCTTTTATTTATAAAGCTACAGTATTATGTTCAGGTTAATCCTTCAGTTTAATTGTCCCTGTAAAGACTACCTTGAATGTATTGTAAGTAGAAATGAATTAGGAAAGCTTTTTAAAATAGCTTTTATTCTGATATTTTGCAACTATCTAAGTATTTCAACTGTGATGGATGCTTGCATTTCTTGGGGCTATTTTTCAGAAGCGTTCAGAATTTATGATCTAAGCAGTCCAGAAGGAATGCGCTTCCTTCACAGGCAGGGATGGGGGGAAAAAAAGCTGTAAATGTCATCTTTCCCACGTTTTCACTGGGACTGTTTCACATGAGAGACTGTGAAATGTGAAGCCTCTGCTGTTTATGCATATTCAGAGATTTTCTAACAGCGTCTTTGGGGTACTTCTCTTTTACACAAAGCATGTGGTTTACAAGCTGATTTGCACTGCTTTTAAAGATTAACCGTCCCAACTGTGGCAAAGGACAGACATCTCTGATGGACAGTGAAGTGTAGAACAACAATTTAGATTGAAACGCTGCTAACATTAACATGCTTTAGCGATTCTGCAGACTAGCATTCATTTATGCTGACAGGCTTGCTGAGGGAAACTGGACCATTTTCTGTTCCTTCTGTAGTAAGTTGGACATATAACTAAGCTAACAGGCTCAAATAACTTTTATTTACATTGCCCTTATCCAGAGCGACTTATAATCATTAGTTACAGTCCCCCTGGAACAACTGATGGTTGAGCGTCTTGCTCAAAGACAGAATGGTAGAAAGTAGGGGTTTGAACCTGCAACTTTGTGGTCATCTGGTTCACAAGTGTTTTACCCACTAGGCTCCTACCACCTCTATTCAGAGATTCTTTAAAAAATCAGCACTGATGCATTGAAGCTATGCCATCCAAATTATGGAATATTTTATTTGAATGTCTGTTTTAAGCATCAAAATCGTAAAGTCTGAAGGCTGCTATATAATGTGAATATATGCCATGTTAACTTGGTGCTATTACACCAACAGAAATTCCCAATGACCCTGAGATTAGCGGTGGTAAATGAATAAAAGATAAGTACTTATAAAGCAGATTACAAAGTTTAGCATCAAGCATTGATCTCGTAACATGCTCAGATGGCACATGCTCATGATTTGTGACTGCATCTGGCTCTCAGAGTAAACAAGCTGAAGAAGATCATATACAAAATCAATACAGGGCTAAACGACAGAGTAAGCGCACTGTACGATACAAAATAATGGTTTTATTTGTCTCTTGTCTCAAGAGCAGGATAGTTGTTCACGTGGAGAGAAGGAGATGGCTTATTAAGATACAGGCTCTGTTGAAATTGTTTTGATCGTTTTTCTGCCATGGGAGTCTATGGCAGCCTAGAGAACCCCTTGGTGGGTTTTGATGAAGTTTGGCACATTTATAGAGGACAATTTAAAGTATCTAGGCACCAAATTTGGGGTCAGTCCACCAACAGGCTAAATTTCAATGTAGATTTTTGTGTTAGACTTTTGAACCATTTGTCCTAGGGTTGGGGTCTGTATCCCTCTGAATTGTTGGGTCATTATAATCTGAATGCATTGTATTATAATCTGAATGCATGTATTGGTGTTCAATTACACCAATTTATAAAAAAATCACTTTTGCAAACTATTCCATCAGTCAGAACCAATGTCACAGCTGTCAACTAGGTAGTGAGGTCATAACTTGGTTTGATGTATTGACATGGAATATTGACTCCGTATCCCATTCTGGGGTGGCATAAGAACTGCCATTTTTTTTTTCCAAAAATATACACTTTTGTGAATGAGTCCTAGACCAATGATCATCAATTTTGGCATGAAACATTGAGAGGCTTCTGAAAGTGGGTGTTGATGTGTCTGTTTACAATGTGATGGACTGGTGTCTTGTTCAGTGGTTGTTATATTTGTATATATATTTGTTTTTTTATCCAGTACTTGTCCAAGCAGCTGGAGATGCTGCGGGAGATGAATGAGCAGCATGCAAAGGTGTATGAGCAGCTAGATGTGACTGCACGTGAGCTGGAGATCACCAATGAGAAACTGGTGCTTGAGAGCAAGGCTTCACAGCAGAAAATAGACAGGTGAGTCACAACTAGTCAAATGATTTGGTGCAGATATTGACCATGACCTAAGTTTCCCAGTGGCTCTGGTCAAAATTCACACCCAGTCAATGCTGATATTGGCCATTCTAGTCTGCGGTCAAAATCTTCCTCTTTTCAGCCATCAGCAGCACTCACTGGATTATTTGTATAGCTAGTCCTCAAAGTGCATGAAGAGAACCCAGTTAAATAAATGAGACAAAAATATTTCACATTGTCATTTATTTATTGAGGAAAATGATCCAATATTACATATGTCAGTGGCAAAAGTATGTGAACCTCTAGGATTTGGAGGGGAAATTAGAGTTAGGTGTTTTCAATCAATGGGATGACAATCAGGTGTGAGTGGGGACCCTGTGTTATTTAAAGAACATGGATCTATCAAAGCGTTTTTGGAAGTGTATCGTGGCATGAACAAAGGAGATTACTGAGGACCTCAGAAAAAGGGTTGTTGATGCTCATCAGACTGGAAAAGGTTACAAAACCATCTCTAAAAGGTTCGGACTCCACCAATCCACAGTAAGACAGATTGTGTACGAATGGAGGAAGTTTAAGACCATTGTTACCCTGCCCAGGAGTGGTAGACCAACTAAGACCACTCAGAGAGCAAGTCGTGTAATAGTTGGTCAGGCCACAAAGGACCCCCAGGGTAACTGCTAAGCAACTGAAGGCCTCTCTTGCACTGGCTAATGTTAATGTTCATGAGTCCACCATCAGGAGAACACTGATCAACAATGGTGCTCATTGCAGGGTTGCAAGAAGAAAGTCACTGCTCTCCAAAAAGAACATTGCAGTTTGCTAAAGGACACATGGACAAGCCAGAAGGCTGTTGAAAGTATGTCTTGTGGACGATGAGCCCAAAATAGAACTTTTTGGTTTGAATGAAAAGTGTCATGTTTGGAGAAAGGAAAACACTGAATTCCAGCATAAGAACATTATCCCCTCTGTGAAACATGGTGGTGGTAGTACTATGGGTTGGCCTGTTTTGCTGCATCTGGGCCAGGACAGCTTGCAGTCATTGATGAAACAATGAATTCTGAATTATACTAGCAAATACTAAGAAAAAAGTCAGGACATCTGTCCATGAATTGAATCTCAAGAAAAAGTGGGTCATGCAGCAAGACAATGATCCTAATCACACAAGTAGTTCTACCAAAACTGGTTAAGGAAGAATAAACCTTTTTGGAATTGCCTAGTCAGAGTCCTGACCTTAATCCAATTGATATGTTGTGGAAGGACCTGAAGCAAGCAGAGTTCATTCGAGGAAACCCACCAAGCTGTTCTGTAAGGAGGAATAGACCAAAATTCCTCCAAGCCGATGTGCAGGACTGATCAACAGTAACCAGAAACATTTAGTTGAAGTTATTGCTGCAAAAGGGGGTCACACCAGCTACTGAAATGAAAGGATCAGATACTTATGCCACTGATAAATATGTTGTAATGGATCATTTTCCTCAATAAATAAATGACCAAGTGAAATATTTTTGTCTCATTTATTTAACTGGGTTCTCTTTATGTACTTTCACTACTGATCACTGAAAATCTGATAATGACAATTCTAAAGGGTTCACAAACTTTCAAGCCCTTCTGTAAGTCAGTAGTCATCCAGATTTTTTCCATAAATACATTCACATCCAGTTTCATTGTGTTCATGCACATTTTGACATCTGTATGACTTAAAATTAGTTTTTAAAATGAGCCAAACCAAATCACTGTTCAGCCGGACATTAAGGGCAACCTCTTAAAGTGCACTAATGCTACATTTGATAGATTACGTTTTTAGTTTATTGTTAACAAATAAATGACTTAATATTTCATTTTTAATTGTTGATACATAAAAACAGATCATGAGCATAATCTAGTGTCCATATAACTGGGTAACATTCGTGGACTGGATGGAGAATCGATCCGCACAACAGCTGTCTAACGTGGCTGCCCCAGTGTGTAGCTATACAGTAAAGTATTGTTTAGTTGTATAGCTTACATTAAATAATACTGTTTCCTTAGTCACATCAACTTGGATGTGGTTTGAGAGAAGTTTTGTGGACTTTGCTGTAAATGATTCCATCCTTACATGCCCCCAAAGTGAAATGCTATTGAATTTCCTTTGTTGGTGTATGGTGTCAGTAATTTATTTATTTAACAGGCATGCAAAGAGATCTCTTTTTAAACACTCTGTAGAAGATATTCCACATGCTGAGTTGCTCCTGTGATGATGTAACCTTACCCAACACTGCTTGGGTGTCGGAATAAAACACAACATCTCCAAAGAGCCTTACAAGAGAAGGAAAAGATGTTCTTTACTTTCAATGCAATGGATGTAAATAGATTTTAGGTAGAGTCATTTTAGACCATTTCTGTTAGGCTCTTTGACCTGAAGAACGGTGTTGGAAGCAGCTGGCTAGTATAATATGGACATATAAGGTTTTGCTGTGACAGTGATATGTATTATTTGTACATGCAGATGATTTTCAGATCTCATGTTTGTTTTACTGATGTTTTACTTGATGTTTTTACCTGATGTTTTACTCCAGTCAGCCATCCAGCCTCAGACACTTTGTCTTAACTGCATGTAAATCTGTTTGCGCAGGCTGACGAGTACCATGGAGATGCTGCAGGGGCAGGTGGACACACTTACTGCTCGCGTGGAGGAACTGCGCACACTTGAGGAACTCCGGGTTCGTAGGGAGAAGAAAGAGAGGCGAAAGACCGTGCACTCCTTCCCTTGCCTTAAAGAACTCTGCACTGCACCTAGGTACCGCCTCCTCTTTGATTATTTTCCCCCCATTATGTTTGCCTTAGTTTTGCCCTGGAGCAAACATGGAACCCTAAAACTCACCAGTTAGCATGCATGCCTAAATAATCACGGAGTTTTTTTTGCTTTGAAGCAAAATAACTAATCTTTTGTAGTAAATCGCATTTTATATTAGAATAGAGACATTACAGGGTGTTACGTAGTTTAACTGCTGTTTTCTGGTCTGTCTGCTTTCAGGTACGAGGATGGTTTTATGGTGTCTGCCCTGGGCAGTGGCGACCTTCAGGAGCGGCCCTCGGCGAATGAGGAGAACGAGCAGCTCCGTGCAATGGTGGCATCTCTCCGGGCATCTGTGGCCGCCGAACGCGGCCGGCGTGAGAATGCAGAGCGCGAGTGTGCCGCCGTGCTGCAGGAGTTTGAGCGGCTGGAGCAGCGGCTGCTGGGTGCTGAGGGCTGCCAGCGGCGTGTCCACGAGCTGGAGGCCGAGCTGCAAGAGATGCAGCAGCTTCGCAGGTCACGTGCTCGCCTTCTGACCGGCGAGGACGGCCTGGAGCAGACGCTGCTCAACAGCGCCCCGGAGACCGACACGCCCGAGGACGCGGCAGCTTTGGCACAGGAAGACGGAGGCTCAGGCGAGACGCCAGTGCGCAAGAGCTGCAGTGACACGGCTCTGGACGTCATCTCAGCAGTGGATGCCTCAGGTAGACGCAAAGGAAGCTACGCACTGCATGCCAATGGTGTGCGCAAGCGTGGCATGTCTATCCTGCGTGAGGTGGACGAGCAGTACCACGCGCTCCTGGAGAAGTATGAGGAGCTCCTGGGTAAGTGCCGGCGCCACGAGGAGAGCCTGCGACACGCTGAGGTGCAGACATCCCGCCCCGTGTCCAGGGATCCATCTATGAAGGAGTGCCGAATGGCCGATTCCCGGGAGCTGCCGCAGACCCCGCCTTCCACACCCGAGGCCATGGAGGGCATCAGCAGGCAGGTGGAGGCTGTAGACAAGCGGCTGAGCCAGAACACGCCAGAGTACAAGGCCTTGTTCAAGGAGATCTTTTCACGCCTCCAGAAGACCAAGACCGATATCAACTCCTCCAAAGGGAGAAAGAGTGGAAAATAACTTGCAGTTTTGCTCAGAGAAATGTGCCACTGGACATTTCTTTCATTCTACCCCAAGTGTACTCAGTTCCAGTTCTGGGAATCTACTGCCCTGTGTTCAGTGTTCCTTACTTAAACACCTAATCCAGTATCAGTAAAGGGCTCGATCACAGCTGATGAGCTGAATTAGTTGGGTTTGGGTGGAAAACAACTGCAGGACAGTCGGTCCACAGGACTGGAGCTGAGAAACACATTTCTACCCAACTTAGTCTTAATTGCTTAAAGGCCAGAGCTGGAAAACATAGGAGAAAGCAACTTCATGCTAGTGTGCTAGCATACAGCTTTTAGCTAGAGTAATCTGTTGGGTTTTACTTGCCATATGGGTGCACTTTACATCAAGATGAGCACCAGCAGAAAAAAAAACCTCTTGCCTGACTTGATTTTCAGTTCTTTCAGAAACTGGGAAGTTGCTGAGTTTACAGTACAGGTCATAACTCACTGCTGAATTTATAGGAACCTAACTCTGGTATTTATATTGAAAACATGAAGCAGTTCACTGCTGATTAGTCCTTTTTCTCATGTTACACTTGTATCACCTGCACCACTGTGTCTACTACAGCCTCAATTCTGTAACCAGTCCTTTCCAGTATTAAAAGACGCTTTGCTTATAAGGGGGGGTTTATACATTTATTACTTTGAGAATGGATGGGTGAGAATGAGCTGATCCAGCATGATCTTTTCTGCAACAGCAAAATAAATTATAAAAATGTATGAATGTCTACACCAATAAATGGAGGAATAAAAACAAATTTCAATCTGAACACTTTAATGTTGACACAGATGAACAGTAATCTCCAACTTCCACAGTGAGAGCAGTACAAAGAGAGACCAAAACCAAAAGAAGAAGCAAGTGCAAAAAACCTTCACCTGACATTACAGGCAATGCTGTCCAAAGCAAAAATAAAATGGAGTGAAGAAACTAGGACAGAGCTATGCGCCAGACATCTCTTTCCTGTTCTGAGTTTAAAACCTTGAGGTGAAACCACAGCTGGGTTGAGGACGAAGGAGAAAGATGATCAATTCAAAGAACACCCCTAGACCTCTATAGCCGTCTGACCCAAACACTTCTCTTAGAGTTCTGACTTAATGTTCTACGCCTCTTAGGTTTCACAGATCTTGGTAAGCAGCTTGTGATTGTAAATAGTGGAGGCACAGTCAGTGATGTTTGTAATTCATCAGTGGAGTAGTTTTAATACTTGAGGTTCTGCAAGTGAAAACAGCCCTTTCCACTTCGTAAAATCTCTTAAGCACTTGCTGACAGCTCACACAGGCCACGAGAGAGCAAAGGGCACATTCCACAAATTCAAGCACCTGCCGCCTTTGGAATTGGAAACAATCGGGAGAGAGCGAACACAAACTAGTTTTGTTGGACACAGAAACTAGAAAAAAAAAAGAGACAAAGCAAAGGAAGAGAGGGTTACCCAAAATGGCAATATTCTTTCAACATCACAGTTCACCTACTTCTACTGGCCTTTACATTTGGTCCATTCTAAATCAAGCCAATTGGATGAGGCACCAGATGAAACTATCGTTTCCAACAAGGAGCAGCAAGTGATGAGAGCGTGTGTGGCTCTGAGAGAGGGAGGAAAAGTAAAAGATCAGATTTAATGTTACATTTCAAAAGGCAAAAAGCTCCTCAACGTCGTGCTACAGGAATCATTTTTAAGGCCACATGGCGAAATAAATGGTCACAAGAACAGACACACACACCACAACCACAGGAAGAAGCTGATCAGTGGAGCTCCTCTAGTGGACAGGAGGGCAACTTTTCAAAAAAGAAAACTACATCCTCACACTACATACTTAGGACCACATGTACACAACCCCATCCTCTAATTACCATTTAGCCGATCAAGGACAGACCTGCGCTCCGCTGTCAGCTCTATTTATTTCTACAGACGTCAGCTACAACCAGACATGCTAACCACTATACACAGATTATCTCAAAAGGCAAAAGACAAGACGTTTGTCCTCTGGGTTGAGGGAAGCCGCGAGTTCTGAGGGAATGCCAGTGGCAAAACATTAGCAAGCGGCACCATCTCCGTTTACTCTCATCAAGGCAGATCATGGTAATAAAAGTACAAAATAAAGAAATGAAGGAATGTCAAAGACAAAAAAAGCAGACAGGACAGAGAGGGGTGGGGCAAGTGACACAGGAGGAAGAGCATAAGGGGGCGTGAAGATTACTAATAACAGCCATGTCAAAAGTATCCAAGTGTTTTCTTTATGAAGATTCTTTTCCTCTCTCTTTTTTTTCCTTTTTTAAACTTTTATATACAAACAAACCAAAAACACAAAATTTGGATTGTGCACGTTTTGTTTGTTTTTCACATATATATTTTCAAAGCCTCAATACTCATTGGAAGGGAAGGGAGGAGGAGTGAAAGGAAAGGGAAGGAATGGTAGAAGATGACAAACGGTTGGAAGGTGGACGGAGTGAGAGAGAGCCTTTTTTTTGTGTAGTTTAACCAGTTAATCCATGATGATGATGATGATGATGATGATGATGGTGGGATTTAAGTAAACAGCCAGGGAGCACACTGAGGGGAGAATAGATGGATGAGGGATGTCGGAGAGGAAAAGCAGCTGGGGTTCGGGAGTGGCTTAGTCTTTCCAGTCCTTCTTGATGTTGAGGTTCCACTCCCAGGACAGGTGGTCATGCTTGTCATCATCGGTGAACTTAGACTTTATGTTGTAAGTGCCACGAGCCAGCATGCCTTTGGGCGCCTCTTCTAGCGGGGTCAGGAACTCGTACTCATTCGGTCGAGGCCCGTAGCTGCCCACCATGTAGTCGGACTTGTCAACTAATGAAGTAAAAAAAAAAAAAAAAATGCTCGTCATGGCCTCAATGTTCATGTGCTAGACACTCTGATATTTGCCAGTTTCAGACAGAAATTTTCTGTATTTTTTACACAGTATATATTAAAAAACTTTGTATATATTAGAAAACTGTGCCAAACTTACGCTTCACCCCTTTCCTAAAGGTCTGCTGTACATACTTGAGTCCTGAGACAATCTCCTTGTTCACCTGGAAAGAGTTACAAAGAATACAACATCAGCTTCAGAAAGATCCAAGACCACAAACAGGTGTGTTAGCTTTGCTGAATCCACTTGGCCTGACCCTAAAATAAAAAATCTGTTAACAGTGTTGTTCATTGTTTCAGCCATGTGGAATGTCGGAAATGATGCAATACACAATCTGGGACAAAGGATGTTACAAATAGACAGGATGTGGGCAAAGGCTTACAGTATAGGGCCTTGCTTCAGTAACTGAAGTAGTACTTGGTAATATTGCAGTAATGCAGGGTGGGCCTTGGATAAGTAGCCCACCTCCAATACCGCCACTATGCCAAGTTAAAATGATTGGAATGTGATTGAGATACGGCCGGAGAAACGCCAGGGAACATCAGGGGTTGCTGACTTGTGGGTAAGTGAATAGAAACAATCCATACTATCTTCTCGTACTATCGCCCAGAGACAGGCTACTTATCTGTGGCCCACCCTGTACCAACTCCTGAATGGACTAAATAGTTAAAAGGGGCTACAGTGGACCACAAAATTAGTCAATGAAAAGGTCATGACACTGTAGGCTAACAAAAAAAAAAAGACAACAAAAAAACCCCAGCCAATCCAGTGCACTTGAGAACAATGTTTATTCTTTTAAAAACTGCCATAAGTAAAAATATCTTGAAGGTTTAGTGACACGATCAATAACAACCATTTTCAGCTGAAGAGTTTAGTACTTTTGTCCCAACTTTACCACAGTCAGAAATGAATATTACAAAAAACTCCATATCATGGGATACCATAGGACATGCCTAGATAACACAGCTCTGCAGAACCTTAAATATGGAAGGCAAAAAAACACCACCAAGGATCTAGGGCTGAAACGATTATTCGAGTAATTCGAATAATTCGATTACAAAAAATGATCGAGGCAAAATCTTTGCCTCGA
>JBBPCY010000028.1:12768433-12790226 GCA_037974405.1 Brachyalestes nurse | reverse complement strand
ATGCACGCGCTGCAAGCATGGACTGCACAGCGCACATATTAAACCTGACTCTGTCCAGTGCTAAACGCGACTCTGTCCAGTACTAAACGCGACTCTGTCCAGTACTAAACGCGACTCTGTATTAACAGCATCTTGACAAGAAGAATAAAAATAAAATTGTTGTACGACCTAATTTTTATTTGGTATCCCACTCTTTCGGTTTAAATGTGAGATTCTGGAAACAGATAAAAATTTAGCGGGAACGGTTGGTTGGGAAGAAAATGATTCTAAGCGGGCAGCGGGTGAACAAAGAGTGAATATATAGTGGGAGTGGGTGGGTGCGGAATAAAACCTTGCGGGAGCAGGACTAAAAAAACAGTCCAGCGCAGACCTTTACCACAGAGTACAGGCAGTCAATTTGAGCTTTTATGTGACTCCCCAACTCCCCACCGAGTTTCACCTTTCGAATTAGGACAGCGCAAGCTCACAGTTCAAAAGAGCACCAGGAGACAAAGGGTGGAGGACCGAGCAGAAAGACAGCAGAGAATAGACCAGGCCCATGTGTATAAGTGTGTTGGCTGAAGAACTGCACATCAGCCAGCTTCACTGTGCAAGGAAACAGACAATTAACTTGGCTCTCATGCACTGAGGCACATGGGAGCATAACAGTCAAGCCCAATGAAGCCACTCACAGTAACAAGTCATTACATAACCCCCATCTCCCTTCTCAGTGTACACATACAAGATGGACAAAAGTATTGAGATGCCTGACCATGAGGGGCCTGACCAACAGGGACTTTAATGACACTGCATTCAAACACAGACTCTGATATGGAGTTGGTCCCCCTTTGCAGCTATGACTCATTGAACCATGTCTTTATGGACCTTGCTTTGTGTACAGTGATGCTGGAATAGAAAAGGTTCTTCCCCAAACTGTGTCCACAAAGTTGGAAGCATGGATTTGTCTAAAATGTCTTAGTATTAAGACTGCTCTTCACTGGAATTAATGGGTCTAGCCCAAACCCTTAAAAACAGCCGTGTCCTAATACTTTTGTCCATATAGTGCAGGTACACTGACTTGAATAACTAGAGTAACAACCTCTAGGACTGTACTTGAACATACCAAAGCACAGGGCGTTAATATATTGGGCCCCTCATATCCTGTTAAAGCATGGAATCCAACAAACTGGTTATAGATTACAGATAAAAGAGCACAAGAGGACAGGTAAGAGTGTCAGAAGGTGTCCTCTGTGATAAGATAATACAGTTCGCACAGCCTGATGAACTTCCATGGAAAAGTTATGACAAACTTCCCTCATAACCTTGACCCTCTGGCTGAAGGTGAGGCAACACTTGTACTGCTTCCATAAACACTGTGCTTCTTCAGTCTGTTTTTGCTCAAAAGGTCCTCCCATCCTTTCCCTGGTACTGCTATTCTTGCGTCTTCCTCCGTAGCACTTCCTCCGTTTTCCATTTGTCTTTCTGGGGCAGACTGCAGGTTTTAAAGACACACAAGCACTCCTAGTCCTCCATTTTTCTCTTTGCTCTCGGCGGGAAGCAAGACGCAGAGACAAAGCACGTGACGTATCTTCACAGAGAGCTGACAGGCTATAATTAACCACACATTGTTAACTGGGTACCTCATCCACAAGTCTACTTTTCCTGCACTCTTTAGAACACAAGCAGCCCTATCAGCTCTATACCAGCGGCTGCGACTTCTGACTCAGACATGAGTGAGAGAAACTCAACAATTAATCAGCTTAACACAACAGCAGCTGCAGGTTAAGGACACATTTACAGAGAGAATGAGAGAACATTGCCAACACATTATCAAAAACAGACGTCGTTTTTAACAGCAGTCCTGATAATGTTTTCATAGTTGTCATTTATTTTCATCAGCAGGGAACACTCATAGTTTACTCAGCCTAACTTAGAGACGAGCCGACTCAGATCAACAATACTGACCGCACCAGATGTCTCCTAAACAAGTCTGGAAATTCCTGAGCAGTCATTACACCTTGGGATGCCAATTACATATTTTGCTGCTTGAAACTAACTGCTCATATTTTCCTACTAAAACTCAATACTTAATTATCTAATAGGCTCCTATTCTCTATACTTACCATTATTTCTTTGACCCTCTACAAGATGTAGGCAAATATTTGTATGAACTTCATTTATGTTTACTCTGTTGCACACGCACACAAAATCTGAGAAGTAATTTTGAAATCACATTAGGACCCCAGGAACATCCACCCACTTTCGCCACGACCGTAACCGCAGTTTATTTCCTCACTTCCTCTCTACACTTCTGTTCAGGACGGACACAGGAGCTGCATCAGCACTGCCGTTTATATTCGATTAGCCAGTTCTGTGAAACGTGTTTGTCGTGCAGCGCACAAACATCCCAATCTATTAGCAGAACAGGATGAAACGCTGGTGAGGCCGAGAAACATGCCTCCCTGAACACAGTAAAGACAACAGACAGACAGACAGACAGACAGAGAGAAGGACAGATGAGCCAAGGGAGCAATTCCCTCTACAGAAAGTAATAAATTAAAAAAAAATTCCAGGGAGCTCAGCTGCAGGAGGCCCAGACTGAATGAAGACGAGTCTCACTGTGCCAGCCAAGAGGCCAGTTCCTCTCTCAGCTTTATGGAGGCAAGATCAGCAGGACGGCTGCCTTTCCCTGGCAACAGTCAGTGAGCTCAGACTTGCCGTAAGCCCTCGTGGACACTTCCTGGTCAATAACGCTTACCACACCACCACTGAGTCAGTGGTGCAGTCAGCAGTACCCCAGCATTATCAATACTGATAAATGTTCATTTCCAGCCTGAAGACAGCTCCAGAGGCTAAAACTAAAGTGAAGGAGGAGGCCAGAGTATATACTGAAAGATGAACTCTGCAGGGTTTGAGGGGGGTTGGGGGCATAGCTTTTGTTCAGGCTGAGGCCCAGCACTCTTGGGACAGGCTTAATCCATCTGAATTGCCTTCACTGGGCTGTACTTGTGCGCAGACTTCAAAAGAGGCCTGGTCCTAGTTCTCCACAAAAAAAAAAAAGAAAAAAAAAAACCCCAGAGGAAAAAGACAGAACAGTCTCATGACTGACAGCCTCCATAAGACAGACCAAAAAGTGTGAGAGCAGAAACAGAGAACGTGAACTTGTTTAAAAGTTCCTCTCAGCTCCAGCTCTCGTCAGAAACATGTTTTGACAACAGAAACAGAGGTATACTCGACAGCAGATCCACATTTATTCAACATGAGCTAAGCAGAGAAAGCAGAGCAAGCAGAGCCTTTGAACCCACGTGTTTTAATAGCAAGCAGATATGCACTTGAGGTGACGCAGCTTTGCATTCATTCAACTTCCTCCGCCAGGCCCCTTCCTCCAAAAAAGAGGTGGAGGGGCATTTAGAGTCTAGGCTTGCACTCCAGTGGCCAGTGGGGAGAAGACATGTGTGTACTTGTCACCCATCAACAGCCTTTTGGGGGGAAAAAAACCTGAATGAGAAGCATAAATGTTTGACACAAATAATTAAAACTATTTTTGGGGCTGCTTGTACTAACCTGCTTTGCATTTTATGTAACACTCAGTCCAGTTTCGACCGTTGTATATTACCTAATGATAAATTGCACAAAGAAATGGCTGCAATGTGAAAAACAGGCAAAGGAATGTCCATTTGCAGAACAACAACGGACTCTGTACTAATGTAAAAGGATGCATTTCTGTGAATAAATGCAAGACAGTGCAGTCCACTTGAAAAAATATCTCCCTGTATAGTCTCAGTAACAACTACAGTCTAAATACTGCTCCTACTTCAGAGAGGACTCATAAAGGACTTGCACTCATTTTAATTTCATCTGACTCTGCCAAAATGCAGACGTATCCAGAAAGACATGGATAAACACATTTAATTAATGTTGAGGTGTGAAAGAAATCGCACATACACAAGAATAATGCATATTTAAAGACTTCACTTTTTTAAGTGACACTATGATTAATAAGTTAAAAGCACCCATCCAAACAGTGACCACATGAAAATTAGGTCCAGAAAGTCCCATAATTATTATGTGAGGAAATAATGAATGCATTCATAAATGGGTGATTCAGCGTGTTCATTTTCCATTTCTAAAGCTAAAGGATGCAGGGGATACTGAAACAAGGTCATTTGATGCACACAGGCATTTTATTTCTGAATCAGAAAGAGAGTTAAATATACAGTAGCTAATCCCTCGCTTTTCGCGGGGGTTACGTTCCAAGAGGACCCGCGAATAGTGGAAAAACCAAGGTCACGGGACAAAAGTATTGGGACACGGCGGCAAGGTGGACGGGTCCCCTTGTGCGAAAACATAAAAAAATATATTTATTGCAACAAATAAGCAAAAAAAGGCAGAGGATATTTGCAGTTTCCATGTTGTGGGGATTTCTGAGTAAAACCGAGTTCGGTTCTCAAAAAAAAAAAAAAATCAGCGTGAGACAGCGAGTCCTGATCCGTGTAAAAATGGGGGGTTACTGTATTTGAAAGCCCATCCGTTTCAGACATCTTATTACATGCATCCTATGAAGTGAACCATGCAAGTCAAACTGGCACACAAAAAAGGTGATCATAGTAAGGAAATGCTGCCTTTTTGCACCACTGTCTGTGCCACAATATGACCCCGTCTAGCACTGGATCGAAAAGGAAATAAGCGGCATTGGGCTTTCCTACTTTCTGACATGGCTCCACATCGAAAGCTAAAGGATGCAGTGAATACTGAAACGAGGTCATTTGATGCATACGGGCATTTTTTTTTCCTGAATCTGTTTAGATCCGAGTTTTCTAGCACAGTGCTGCTCAGAAAAGAGTGAAACATTCAATATATCTGAAAGGCCATCCTTTTCAGACATCTCATTATTTCACATCCTTTGAAGTGAATCAAGCAAGTCAAACAGTGTGACACAATGTGAGTTTGAAACAAAGGTGACCGTAGCAAGCAATGTGCACCAGTGTTCGTCCAGCATTGGATCAAAAAGGAAAGAAAGGGCATTAGCCTTTCCTACTTTTTGACATGGCTCCATTTCGAAACCTGAAGGATGCAGTAAATACTGAAACGAGGTCATTTGATGCACACGTTACTTTTGGAGTCATTTGAGTTGCTTTCTAGCACAGTGCTGCTCAGAAAAGAGTGAAAAGTTCAATACATTGGACAGCCCACTCTTTTTAGACATCTCATTATTTCAGTGGTGTTTCTCATGCATCCTTCTGAGTGAACCAAAGAGTATAACAGTGTGAATTTGAAACGGATACTGTGTCTGTGCTATAATCAACCCTGTCCAGCACTGGATCGAAAAGGAAATAAGAGGCTTTAGGCCTTTGCTACTTTCTGACACTGAATAAGTTCCAGCAGAGAGAGAGAGAGAAGCAGCAGCCACCGCCCAGCTCTCTCCAGAGAGAAGGCACTAGAAACTCTACCGCAGGACAGGAAGGAAAGCAGCTCAGCTCCAGTCGCCTGCAGAGCCATCTTAGACCCTCTCCACCACACCGATCAGGGTTTTTTTTTAAATACTAACAAAAATCGAGCCTATACGTCGGTCCTATCTGTCCGAGTCCACAGTCTCCTTTTATCGTGTCCTAAAGCACACTTAAGAGTCAGATCCAGGTCGGCTTATCGACCAAATCACAGCCACTCAGTGCCAGGATTCTTGTCTAAGACTGAAAGGAAATAAAATGAAATGAAATAAATCGGACAACATGAACACAAACAAGGGCTACTCCAACCCCTACATTAGATTAATTCCCAATTAACGTTACATACATCTGCATGCTTTCTGCCCTTAAAAACGGTCAAATCCTGAAACGTTTGGAAACGTTAGAAAAACGACACTTAAATAAAAGACAAACAGGTCTTTGTACTTTCCGCACTACAGGAAGTTGAACACTACCCTGCTCGCTAGCTAAGCTAAAACAAAAAAACGCCCAGATAGTACACAAAGTGGGAAGTTAAAATAAAAGTTAACAAAAACTCACGATTTTAGAGATTATATCGTAATGACTGAAGGCGCCTCGACGTAGTAATATAATCTTTTCTGGCTGACAGAAGAGATTTCTTCCAGCTGATCTCCGTACATCCAGACTTTAGCCTGTTAGCACATGCTAGATCTGCCCAGACCTGACTGACACGAGAGGACGCTTTTAGGACCGAACGGTTCCTTTTCTGATATTCTGATGTGAATTCTCATCATTTCAACTTTCCCACACTCAACATCAAGCCAAAAAAGATTTCCGCTCAGAGCATGCCACTGAAGAATCATCTTAAAAACTTTAAAACACGACCAACAAAGAAGAATAACCTTTAGGAAAATAGGGCAACGTTTGGCACTGCAGGTGTTTTAACCAACAACTTTTTAAATCTAAATAATTATTTGACTTACACACATTAGATGTTCTAAATGTGCATCTGTACAACCCATCAGGCAGAATCAGAAAACTACTGACCCAAGAGGAAACTGTTACCTATATTATGACTGCACTGACAGACGAGAAAGACATAAAATATAAAGTCTAAATAAATCCAATAAAATATCAATAGAAAAAACTCCATATGCAAACACACAGTTTTATACACAAATGCTGAATCTTATAGCGATAGATAAATAACATGGATAAGTAAATGCTATGGGTGCGTAAATACTACGTATAAATAAATACTACTGACAAATAAATACTAACGTTACGTAAATACGTAAATCATATAGATTCGATTAGTAAATCCTATAGATAAGTAAATCCTATAAGTTAGCTAGGTAACTTAAATCCTATAGCAGGCAAACACTACGGATAGGTAAGTTAAGCACTGTAGATACATAAATACTAAGTAAATTATATGGATACATAAATACTATACATAAAAAAACTACAGATGGATTAATACTATAGAAAAGAAAATATAAGCCAGTCATATAAGTTAGATAAATAAAACCTATAGACAAGCCTGATACTTATTCAGTCTCGTCATGTGAGACTAGACTGCTGACACAATATCCTGCATTGTGGACAAAAATGGGGGGCACAGTAATAATAATGTTAGTTGATTTAGTGGTGTCTGAGAAGAGGAGGTATCTGAGGAGTAACTCTAATAACTCATCTTTTAGATAAGTTCTCAAAACCTGCTAGCGTTAGACCTGCTCGGAGCTCCTGCTAAACTTCAAAGCGGCTAAAACAGGCTGAGTACGGACGAACCGGCTCTCGGAGTGTTTTGGAGCAGATGCCAGATGAAGAAGCCGGTTTTATTGGTGAGTTTTGAAGCTCTTACCGTGTAAACGCGCTGAGTCTGTCCGGGAAGAAGCTGCTCTGACTTTACAATGGCGCGAGGAGGGAGCGGCGACACGCTTCCGGGACCGAAGCGCGAGGCCAGGACCGCGAGAGCGCGTTCGGTGGTTCTATGCGCACGCGCAGAAAGCAACCAACGATTTTTTTCGAACGTTTGTGTTCTTTGGGGAAGGGTTGCATAAACACTAATACACTATATGGACAAAAGTATTGGGACGATTAACCCATCACACCAAATGAGACTTTAATCACATTGAATTCAAATACATAGACTTTAATGTGGAGTTGGTCCCCCCTTTGCAGCTATAAGAGCTTCCACTCATATTGGAAGGCTTTGCACAAGATTCTAGAGTGTTTCTGTGTGGGGAATTGTGCCCAGAGAAGGGTTGTATATACAGTTCTACAACAGTGGACGCCTGACCGTTACAGCAACAATTCTTTCAAACATTTGTGTTCTTTGGAACCAGGGAAGGGATGTTATACACAAAGTTCTACAACAATGTACACCCATAGCCCTTTGGCCTATTTTACACTATATGGACAAAAGTATTGGGACACACATGTTTTTGGAACAGAATGAGGGGGCAATTCCATATTAAAGTCTATACATTTGAGTGCAATGTCATTAAAGTCCACGTTCGTGTAATGGTCAGGCGTCCCAATACTTTTGTCCTTACATGTGTATATACAGTTATAGAAGTGTCTGTAGATAGCGCCTGAGACTTATTGTTCAGATAACTTAGGCCCAATGTTGAGGATTTAAAAATATGAGTGCACCTTGGCTCTTTTCCTGTTGGACAGGTTTACCTTGGTGTTATCTGGTGAACACGAATAAACTTTCATTGTGAAGAAATAAAATACCCTGGAGGCACATGTACATTTGATTGTTTCATTCTTGATCCAAGTCAGCAGCTCATTAGCAGCCCCTCACTATGCTGCTGAGGGTGTCAAAGCAGGACAGTGCATCTCCAGGACCAGGGCTGATATCCAGTAAAGCTTATTAACGCTCAGAAACCACAACACTGGATCCATCAAGAGGCTCCCTGGCATTTCTCACAGATGTTTTATTTCCCCTGCTGTTGAGACAAAGTCTTTGAAATGTGTTTCTAATTTTAATCTTACATTTAAACTAAGGAACTGGTAATGAAATCAGCCACAGATTCTTTCCTTTTCTTTCCTGGAGGAACATCTCACCAACGTTTAATAATTTAGTCTCATTTATGCACAGTCCATTGGAAGTATACACGGGCGTAATGATACGTACCATGACGTATGGCAGGTTCGACCAATCACGGCGCGATTTTCGGAGAACTTTATGAATATTCATTCGTGCTGCCAGCATCCGGAGCTCAAGTTTAAAATGGGACATTTTTTTGCCTCGCAACAGATGTGTCTTGGATGCTGATTTTTGTCCTGAATATAAATGTAAGTTTTAGACGCAACGTAGTGTTATGTGCATTTATTTGACAATAAGCCTGAACTTATGTTTTGGTGACATCTAGTGGCCAGAACATCGTAAGACTACTGCAAAATTACTGTAACAAAAGTATTGCAACACAAGTGCTTTTCAGGGTTTAGGTTTTTATGCTTCAGCATACCAACACATTTTGAACAACGTCAGGACTCCAACTTTGTGAAGATAGTTTGGGGAAGAACCTTTTCTACTTCAGCATGACCATGCTCCATACTAAAGTTGATGTTTGAACGCAACGTCAAAGTCCCTTGTGGGTGTGATCGGAATTGTACAACGGAATTGAACGAGAACTGCAACGTTAAAACAAAGATAGCATGCATTTATTTTTACAAACATGAACTGCTTGTACTGCTCATAAGAACATTGCCTTTTCCAAGACATTTTTAGTACATAAATCCATTTCCCCCCCCATGCATAAAACAGCTTATCAGAACTAAACTCTAAAGAGTGAAATCTAAACCAAAGTAGCCCATGGTTGCAGGTCCCTCATCTACTTCAACTTACAATGAGAATCTAACTAGGACAGACTACAGGTTCTAAGATTAAGTTAGACACAAGAAAACTGAAACCATGACCCTCCATCAGTGGCTTTGCACAAACTACTCCATTAGAAATACCTTTTCCAAGACCAGGCTTGGGCACAAAGCACTCGTAGGCTATTCATGAATTAGCACCAGCTAAAAAAAAAAAAAACCAGGACACGCCACTACAAATGACATGGTGTTTCTTTTAAGTGTGTAATGCACAGATCAAACAGCAGCCTTGCAATTGAAGCATGAAACTTGGTGAAATTGTTTATGTACAAAAATATACTGGATTGACAAACAGCAGACACTTCTCCAAAAAAAGAAAAACATTTCCCCAAACTACACTTTGACCAATAGCTTTAAGCTTTGCAATAGGCTCTAAACATAAGCACAGATCAGGCCTCAAATAGGCAAGTGTACATTTGGTATACAAGTAGTCTTAAATGACTTTACAAACCAGACTTTAATATCTGTCCATCAAAATGTTAAAATTGATTGTACAAAATGAAAGAGGCATGGCTTGGATACTATTTACTGCAGGTTTTATTACAACGATCTACAAAGGGAAGGTCAAGACAAGTACCCACCCATCAAATCCTACAGTCAGACCAGGTTTTGTCCAAAAAAACAAACTAAAACCAAAAAGTAGGTAAAAAAGGAGCATTTTAAAAGGAGAAAGATTGGTACACAATTTTAAATCACTTCACATTTACATGTAAAATGTCCATGTTCAAAGCTGTAACAACCACCGCTGTCCTGTATCCGAAAAGATGAACAAAACTTGGGCCAGGGCTGTTTAGCTGGTATCCATCTGCAGACATGGCAAAAGAGAATAAGTCACTATAGCTTAAGGCACCTTAAATTACTGAGCATAAACAGGTTAAGTAGTAAGACAACATACCCTGGCATTGTAGGCATCTAGCTGGGCATCCAGCTCTTCTGCTGACAGCTGCTGTTTGTTATTGCCTCTTCCTCCTCCTCCTCCTCCTCTGCCACGACCTCTGAGTCCACCACCACGACCTCCCCGGCCTCTCTGTACACCTCCAAAGCCTCCTGGTCTATTTCTGTTCATACCGCCGCCACCTCCACGATTTAGCCTGAATAAAAAAAATATATAAGTTATGTCACACAAATACCAATTCACAGGGAAGCACAACAACTTCGGTTTTCTACTTACCCCTGCATTGGGGTTCGCCTCTGTGCATCAATCTGTGACGTGACTAGCTGTATGTTCATTGGACGACCTGGTTAAAAAAACAAAGCAAATTAATCTCCAGTAAAAGCCAGCCAGAAAAATGTCCTGTTAGAAATGATTGTGAGATCTAAATTTGACACTCACCATCAAGAGGAACGCCATTGTACTGTTTCATGGCTTTCAGAGCATCTGCTTTTCTCTCAAAGTGAACATCTGCAGTGCCAAGGCTGCGTCCTGACCTATCATAATGGACTGCAGCCTTCTTCAAAGTGCCAAATTCTGCAAAGAGTTCCTGTGAGCCAAATTAAAGACAATTAGCTAATGCACTGTATCAGAGAGCTCATGAGCATTTCAGAAGTTGCAACCCCTTTCCTGAAAAACTATATACCTGAATGTCTGCGTCTGAGACACCAAAGTCAAGATTGGATACAAGTAGTTTTCCCCCGGTTTCCACACCAGCACCGCCACCACCACCTCCACCTCCACTTCCAGCACTGGCACTGTAGCCATTGTCGAACAGGTCATGCTGCCACTTGTCAGGGAGCTGCTTGGGCTGTAACAGACGAAAGAGAACGCACCTGCTGACTTCGGATCCCGTCTGTCACTGACAGTCCACTCGTCTGGGTGCTGGGGCAAGCAGGGGGCTCCACCTCAACAAGGCCAGGGGGACCCAGTACGCTCACTGCGATTTCCAGCTATCCCTGCCCACCCCATCACTAAACAAGTATGCCAATGCAAGGAAGGAAAACATTGCCAATGTACAATAGAACCAACTGAGTATAAGGAGACATGTTGTGCAGTAAGTTTTCTACTCTGGAGCTTTGACAAACAAACCTAAGATTCAATAGATGTAGCAGTAATCTAGCACATACAATACAAATAAAATTTTAAAAGTTAAATACTGCATGACCATAGAGCATAATTACAAGAGAGCAAATCATAAGCCCTTCAATGTATTAGTGAAAACTCCTGATTAAGCCCTGGCATTGCTGCCCACCCTCCAGGTAGTTTGCAAAAAACAAACCACCAAAACACCCCAAAGAGTCTCTTGCCGTTCACTCCAAATGAATCCCTGCAGGTCTTCCCAAGGAGGAGATCCACAGTAGACATTCTGCTCTCGTCAGATGGATCTTGAAAGTCCATTGTGGGCAGAAGTAAACAAAGGAAAAAACGGGGCAAAAAAAGTCCATCACTGGATTGTGTGCCGAGAGGCCCTTTGTGCAAGAGGGCCACCTCTAAACGTCCATTTTGAAAGGCACGCCATTTTGGCACAGCTTGCAACTTCTTCCTAACACTATTTTCTAAGATGTTTCCAAACGCATGGGTTGATGTGCTAAAAGGGCCAAAGTCCATCATCTCCTACTCTGTAACCCTAACCCTAACATCAGCACCTCTCTCAAAGACTCGAACACAAGGGCTCCTCCCAATCAAAAGGACGACAACAGGAATGCAGGCCAAAATATAAAAGGTTGAGCTCTCCACCGCGGGTTGTGGTCATCTCTGGAGCTTTAAAGACTCTGGTGGATAAACGCTGAAGAGGAGGAAAAACAGGAAAATCGAAAAGCCACCATTTCACTGACAAGGAGCTGCTGTATCCAAAATGGCGCCGGTTGCTGTGGGTTTAGCAGATTAGCCGCTTTAGCCACGATGTAGCCGAGTTAGCTCCTCACTCTCGACGAAAATGGGGTTATTTTGGGGGGAGAGATAGAGAACGTTATGCACAACACAGCCTTCTTAACTTAAAGAGCCAATTTAACGAGCTTCTCCACATATACACTTTCCAGAGAACCTCCCGGAAGGGAGAATGGGGGACGGTAGAGCGGCTGGCTAGCCAGCTAGCAAGCCTAGAAAGAAAATGGGGCACTCTTTGTTTTGGATGTGCCTCAAAGGGGTTTTTGCTCCTTCTTTTCTCAGCCAATTTTCTTTAGCTTTCTCCTACCCTGCTGTACGGCGTAGGTCTGCTTCTACCGCGGCTCAGGACAGGGCGGTTCCTCATGGGGCCGGAACCTCCGCCGCGGCCTCCGAAGCCTCCGCCCGAGCCGCCGAGTCTCCCGGCCCCGCCGACACGGGCCATGCCGCCTCCTCCTCGACCGCGGCCTCCTCTTCCTCCGCGGCCGCCTGCTCCTCCGCCGCCCCTCTGCTGCTTGTTTTGCTTGATGATGTCGTCCAGTGACATATCCATCTTGTCTGCCATCGTTCTGCTCCTCTAAGATTAAGATTAAAGCCGAAAGAGAGAAAGACCTTTCTACTAAACCCCCGCCCCTGCACTGCCCGGAGGAACTCTCCCTTTACCCGCCTCCCCACTTCTTATAGCGGCAGAGCTGTGACGCAAACCAGCTCGTGACGAGTTCCGTGCTGTTAGGACCAATAGTGACGCTCCTCCGTGGGAACAATAACAAAGAACAAACACTACATAGACAAAAGTATTGGGACACATCTCTTCATTCAGGGTTTGGGCAAGGTCCCTTACTTCAATCTTAATGCTTCAGCATATATTTTAGACAACGCCATGCAACCTTGTGGACACAGTTTGTGGAAGGCCCTTTTCTATTCAGTTGGTGGCCTGATGGTTAGGGAGTTGCCCCTGCGATCAGAAGGTTGTGGGTTAGAATCCCTGGTCTGCTAGTTACACCACTGAGGTACCATCCCCACATACTACTCCCGGGCACCCGGTTGATGGCTGCTCACTGCTTCACTTGGTGAATGAGTTAAATACAGAGAAAGAATTTCACATTGTTCACACTGCGTGCTGTGTTCATGTGTAACTATATAAGGGCCACTTTAGATTAGTTACTTTATTTCCAGTGATGGAAAATCTTAATGCTTCAGCATACCAAGACATCCTGGGCAACGCCATGCTTCCAACTTTGTGGAGACAGCTTGGGGAAGAACCTTTTCTATTCCAGTATGACTGCCCCAGAGCACAAAGCCAGCTCCATAAAGACATGGTTGCATGTGTTGGGTGTGGAAGAACTTGACTGGTCCATACAGAGCCCTGACCTCAACCCCATCCAACACCTTTGGGATGAACTGGAATGGAGACTGCGAGCCAGGCCTTCTCATCCACCTACAGAATGAATGGGCACATTCCCACAGAAACGCAAAATATTGTGGAAAGCCTTCCAAAACGAGTGGAAGCTGTCATAACCACAAAAGAGGGACCAACTCCATTTTAAAGTCTATGTATTTGAATGCATGGTCATTAAAGTCATGGTCAGGCATCCCAATACTTTTGTCCATATAGTGTTTCATCACACTGGTAGTCAGAAATAATTGCTCACACTGCTGATAATTTACTGAGTTTCACCAGATAGTTTGTTACAAATTTGTGTGAATGTAATGTTTAAAGTAAAGTGGCCCCTTATAATCACATGTGAACATACCATAGCACACAGCATGAACATGAAATTCTTTCTATGCATTTATCCCCTTCACCAAGTGAAGCAGTGGGCAGCCAGCAAAGTAGTACCTGGGGATCAGTAACTTGCTCAAGGGTACCTCAGCAGTGCCACTAGCAGGAATTCAAACCCATGATTTTCTGATTGCAGGTGCAACTCTCTAACCACCAGCTGCCCCAATCAGCCGTTGTAGTGCATCTAGTCTTTGAAGCATTCTCACACTGCTCAGTCTTTAATAAAATAGAACATTTTTTTTACTGTCCACAGACCACCCAACTATTCTCTACACATTTCACAAACTCCCCAAGAGTTTGAAATTGAATTGTCTTGTTTTAATATCAATCATTTGTTGCACTTTTTTCTTCCAAGTGAACTACTGATGAAATCAAAGACGATGAAAATCTTGTGGGGCTACCTATTTCTGTTCCGTGATGAAAGTTCTCCAGAAATAAAAATTAAAAGTGCTTTTCTTAATACTTCATAATTCTGCTTAAATTCTACTTTTGCATTTAACATAGCAATGATCTAGACACGGATCACATTTTATTAGACCCTTAATCATTCAAAAGTGACGACTGAGCAACTTAACAGGGTGTGAATACCCGCTCACTCAGGTAAGAAATACAGCACCTCTTTATGGCCTATTGTCTGATCAACTGCTGCAGTTGACTACGAAACGACTGCCTATGCATAAGTAAGTACTTCAAATATTTCAAGGCAGTTTCAATAGTTTCACAGGATTACAATGACCTAAAAAAATCACTTCATCCCAAAAAGTTTGCCAAACAGGGAAAATTGTAACTTGAACTGTTTACAGCATTAGCCAGATGCTCTTTGCTACCATCACTTGTTACTATCATTACAAGCAGCTGCGGATCAGACATGAGAGAGATATGAGAATGAACATGAATGAGAACACTATAAAAGTCTGAATAATTAAATGACAACAATTCAATATTCGATTCGAGGTTGAGATACCATAAAAGTCACTTTTATTTCAATTTCAAGGCTTGAAATTTAAGATGCAGAAAAAGTACTTAAATTCTTTAAAGGTACTGATATTTTCTTTAAAAAAAAAGAAAAAAAAGAAAGTATCTCTGTTAAAAACATTTGGCTTGCCAAACTCGCCTGTACTATCATACTAAAGTTCCTATCGTACTAACCCCCCCAAAAGGGAAAAAATAAAAGAAAGGAAGAAATGCCACCCTTTCGGCACCTTCCTCCAAAGTGACATGGTTTGAATATGGAGCATATGTTTTAAGACTGCAGCCCATCATGTCTTGAGTTTGAGTCCATTCCTCGGTGTCCACACGCCAACTCCTCCCTGCCATGTCAAAATACTTATTATAATAAAACAAATGATGCTTATGAAAATCCAAAGATCAAGAGAAGCCAAAATCCCTGAAAGCTGACTCCAGGCCTTCTTGTCTATCCACATCTGTCCAAAAAAAGAGATGCATGAATTCAGGATGAGAGTGTCCGAATACAGAACGGGAAGAGTAAGGAAAGGTCTTTAATTTACATGTCAGCCAGTTTGTCCAAACCACAGGTCTATGGCGCAGAGAAGGCAAGGGCTTTCTGGACTAAGTTGGCCCAATACATTGGCTGACAGAAGGTTGGTGGCATAAAAAGGTCCCAAAGAGACTGAGCAGGAGAAAAAGCTGATGAACCAAGGTGAGGGATGAAAATCCACTAAGACTTCTTGGAATCTTGTGTGTTGCGCTTCTTGAGGTCGCTTAGGTCAACTGGTGTGAAGGCTGAAACACAGAATAAAGAGTTGCACTGGATGATGCACGCTTAATCAAGACCTTTATGTAATTTACAGTATTGTGAAAAGTCTTGAGACACCTGTCATTTCTTTATATTTTGCTTTGAATCCTCTTGCCAGTTAAATATCTCTGGTATATTGCGTAGATTCAAGAAGTATCATTGTGTGGCTTAAACATTGTGTGGCTTAAATAAACAGTTTCAGGGACTTCGGGAAGCCTGAAGAACCGTTCCTCAAGACTACATTAAAAATATAAGAAAGTCTGGCTCTTTGGAAAATATGAAGATGAAGGTTTGCTCAGGACTTTTGCATAGTACTGTATGTGATATATAAGAACATCAATACATCACCAAAGCCCTTAATCATAAACTAAATAAAAGACAGTTTCATTTAAGTAAGAAACTGTTGGTGTACAAATTACTCACAATGAAGATTGGGGTTTGGGTTTTTCTCCACATATTCCTGTGGTCCACGTTCACTATTTTGCGGTGACTTAATATCTCTTAGAACACACAGCCATGCTAACAAAAAAAAGTACAAACATTATAATCAAATGTAAACATAAAAAAACAGCAATCATTTTGAAAGCCATTGGCTGAAAGAGGTACTAAAGTGTAAATCGGATTGAAACCCATTGAAACCCATTTATGTAAAGCACTAGAGACTCACTGTCTTGAATAAAGCGCACGTTTTCTTCATGTGCAGGTGTGAAGAGCTCCCCAGAGTTAGTGGGAGACCTGGGGCTTGAGGTCCTTTTGTATGTTTGCATTCGGGATGTAGAGGAACTGGAAGAAAAGATGGTGAAATGATTAGGTGATAACGGTCAGTGTGGCGAAAATCCACCTTAGATCAATAGATTTAAAAAAAGTAGCATTTTAGATTTGCTTAATCCTGGTAATTTTATACTATAATATCTAAACCAATCAAGATGAGCACATACATTTGCAAAAGTTTGAACATCTCCCAGTCAAATTACACATTAAGTAAAACATTTGTTAACACATTTTCTAGAGAACACACATCAATATGGCATTTCTCTTTACAGTTTTGGGTTTAACATACAGTAATTATGTGTATGAATCAAAAGCGGGGCAGCAGGGCAGCGAGGCTCCCAAGTGGTGCATGTTACGCTGTTCAATAATGCAGTGTTAGCACGAGCTGGAAAAGATGCAGTGGTGCTACATATGACTCGAAGGAAACATGTGCTATCCTTCACTCTCCCAGTGTTTGTAGTATACAGTCCTAGTTACTGGGTAAAACTGGAGATAACTAAATTGGGAGGTAAAACTGGTAAAGCCCCTCTCAAGAAGTGCAGAAAAGGATGCGTACATTCAAATTTGTATTGTTATAAGGCATTACTATTGATGCTAGACGCATGAAATATTAATATAGTTATTATTCTTTGTTTTAAGGTGTGTTTAACCACCAAAACAGATGACAGACATGAATGTAAGTAGTTCATGAAAGTTCTATACAAATCAGTGGCGGTCACTTAGAAGACTGCACAGCTCCGGAAAAAAAAGAGAGACCACTGCAATTTATTTTTAAATCAGCATCTCTTAGTATGACAACCATTCCATGCCAGTGTCTCTTAAATTCTTACATTCTGCTTTATGAGGTACTGATTAGTGATCACCTGAATCAAATCTTATTTAATGAGGAAAAGTATTAAAACACTGCTGAAATCAACACTCTTGCAATGAGACCAGTTGAATGGTAAAACACTACTAGAAGTAGGTCAAAGGTAATTAATGCCAATTTGCTGGCATTAATTAATGCCAGAGTGAACAAGAGATTTGTTTTCTTTGAATTATTTAAGTTCTGTAAACGCTGCATCATTTCTCTTATTCTGATGTTTTGTCATTTCCTTCTGCTTTAAAGAACAATATTTTTATTTGGAAATTACACATAATAAGGGCAGGACTCATAGGTGGACACATGAGGCAAGTTTATTTGGCACTAATAATCATGTTAAATTGCGTGAAGCTTTGATTCATTCCACAAATGGACCATAGGTCACTATACAAAATAATCAATGGTTTTACATTCATTCAAACCTCAAAATCACTTCTTCCCTGATCCACTTTTTTCAAATTGATGCCAGTACATTGGCTGCAGTACAGTCTTTGTGAAATCATTTCAACAATTCAATATAAGCCACACTGACAGATGACCTCTAAACCAAAGATGCTGGATGCCTGGTGTCCAGCACAGTTCAATGATTTCCCTGCACAAACACATTTAATTCAACTCATCAGTTCATTGTCTGGTTTAGTGGCCGTGTGAGTAGGGGAAGTACCAAACTGTGCTGCACACTGGCGCTTCAGGAATGGAACTGTGCACCCCTGCTCTAAACTGTTCCACATTTTAACACCCCTGTGTGAATGTAAAGTGACCATTTATTATACATGTCCACAGCACACAGTGTGATCAGTGCAAAACTATTCTCTGCATTTAACACATTCATCGAACTGAAGCAGCAGGCAGCCAGGAGCAGTGTGTGGAGCCCCTGGCAGTGCTGGGATACGAACCCACAACCTTCCCATTGCAGGGGCAGCCCCCTAACCACCAGGCCAGCATCTGCCCTGTGCAAGTCAATGAATTTTTGCACATTTCTCTACTGATTTTCACAATCACATAAGCTGGTATCAAATTCTTCCTGCTGTTTAAGGATGTTTTAGGTTACTATATAATGCACTACGCCTCCAAAATAAAGTAGTTCTTATTTTAATTAGCGTTTATTTATCCTGTTAAGTGTAGTGAAGGTATTAGACTTTACTTTTTGCTGTTTAATTACAGTACAACATTTTTCTTTACAGCGCTGAGTAATATCCAGCTAGAGAGAAAAGACAAACAAACTCACCTGGTCATTGTGTAATAAATAGGCCTTCCTTTCCTCCACACAGTTTTACTCAGTAAAGAATTCCAGAGAACCCCCCTGAAAAACAGAACAAACATATTCAGACCTTGCAAAATACCACACTTGCGTTAAATGTACCCTGACTGCTAAATGTCAGATGTCAGATGACAAAAAGGTCTTAAAAAACAGTGGCAAAGCAGTACATCTTAAACAGTAGAATTATATACTAAAATAGTACTGTGCAGGTTTGAAAATACACCGAAGCTTAATCTGAAATGACTTCCTACTCCTCAATCTATATGGACATAAGTATTGGGATGCCTGATCATAACACCAACAGTGACATTGCATTCGCTGAGACAGTGACGGTATACATCAACAAATGCATTGGAGATGTTACCATCATCAAACCAGAAGCCATGGTTTACAGCAGAAGTCCACAAACTGCTGAAAACACGGGATGCTGCTTTCAGAGCAAACAACGCCGAAATGCTCAAAGCACCAACCTCTCCTGGGGCATCAAGCCGGCAAAGTGTGAGTAGGACAAGAGAGTCAAAAACCACTTCAACTGTTCGAGGGACGCAAGGCGCATGTGGCAGGGCATCCAAGCCATTACCGACCACAGGACACCAACGCACTCAACTCCCTTCTACGACAGGTTTGAGGCCCAGAACATCGAGCCAGCACCGAAGACCACCCCCCCAGACAACCAAGTGCTGTCACTACCCTTCAGAAGACTGTGCGGACTGCTGATCGGCAGCCCTCTACGACGCCTGCAGGACATTTACTCCTAAGCTGCATCTGTACGGCCACCAGCATTGTGGAGGACCCCCACCATCACTGTCACAAACTGTTTAGCCCCCTCCCATGTGGTAGACGATTCTGCAGCATCAGGAGCAGGTCTGCCAGACTGCAGTAGTTTCTTTCCCTAAGCAGTCCGGCTCCTGAACACCATGCTGCCCCCTCCCACACTGAACTGCCCTGCACCCTGCTCTACACACAACTCCCACCGCCCACTCAACAGTTGTTAAAGAGCAAAATGTTTACATATTACTTTTTATAGCTACTTGAAGACTGCCCTCACACTGCAATACTTGCACAACTGCTACATTTGCGCAATAACTTGGTAACCGTTTACCATTTTTGTTTACATTTAAGGTACTCCAGTACATTTATTTATTCCTACACTACTCTCTTCAGTGCACTTGCACTGTCCCTTCTCTCGTGTTGTCTTTAGTGTTTTTATAACTAGTGTACACTGTATACAACATTGTAGTGTGACTATAATTATATATGTTTAATAATATATGGAAAATCATACAATGATAATTATATTTGTAATTGTAGTTCATGATCACTCATACTCTTTCCATTTGCTCATGTATACGTGTATATATGTGCTATATGTATTGATATACACTCATACACATGTGCACATACATTTATATGTACATATATGCACATGTGTATGTATATATAAATATGTATAGTTATGTATGTGTAAATATATAAGAATGTTTATATCTATACTACAATTCTGTATACAGTACTATATTGTTATTGGCTCCCTAATGGGTTCCCACTATAGTATTTTAGCATTTTTTTGTATTTAATGTTTTAAGTGAAGTATTTGTAAACTTACATATATTTATAAATATATAGGTTAATCCCCCCCTCACGGTTGATCTGTCTGAATGCTGCTGTTCTGTTCAATGTTGCACCTATGGTCCAGGAGAACGATATTTCGCCTCACTGAGCACTATGTGTATATGGTTGGGATGACAATAAAGCTTTACTTACTTACTTACTTATAGAAAGGGCCTGTCCAAAATGTCTTGGTGGAATTGTATCTACATGACTGCATCCCAAATAGTTATTTCTTATGCATACTACGAGGGTGCAGGAGCCAGTATTTTAATTATGGTGCACTATGTAAGTAGCAGGGGCCCTTCTGAGACTGAGCACTGGTTTCATAGCTGGACACACCACCACCAAAAATTACAGGCTTTACAATATTGCCATTTCAAACTATCAAACATGTCCAAGACACTTCTAATCCCTGAAAACTTATCCATCAGCAAATTTATCAAATAGTTACTTCAGACATGCAAAACGTATAAATCAGAAAATCTAACAAATAAACACATCCAGCTGGGAGCAGTGACAGATACTTTAGAGGAAATGACAAGACATGCAGCTAAACACAAATATTAGAGTATTACTCTGTCTGCAAAACAATAAAACGAATTTAAAGGAGCCGATAATGTTTCAGTTATATGTTAGCGATTGTTTATAGCCAAAGAATGAATATGTCAATATAATAAACACAGAACTTGCTAAGCTAACAGGCTAACGAAGTAAACACACGCCTCTGTCAAGCAGCTAAAACGTACAAAGGGTGCAAACATGCCACAAAAACACTGTGCACACAGGTATAAGCCATTAATACAAATAAAACAACTAATTATCTAACCGGTCGGCTGCAGTCCTCTTTTCTTTCTTTGAATAAGAAAAGACAAAACCCTCGTCGGCCACACTGCAAACTGACTGTCTCCGGGTCAGCAAACCAAAAGCCCCCATTTGGCGCAGGCGCAGAGCGGAACTACTTACAATGTGTGGACAAAAGTATTGGGACACACCTGTTTTTCAGGGTTTTCACTGGAAGTTAGGGGCAACCATAGTGCTACAGTATACCAAGACATTCTGGACAACGCCATGCTTCCAACTTTGTGGACACAGTTTGGGGAAGAACCTTTTCTACTCCAGCATGACTGTGCCCCAGTGCCCAAGCTGTTTTTTTTATTCCAGATACCACAATTTGTAGCAAACACATACTTTTGCCACTCACAGATATGTGATATTGGATAATTATCCTCATCCGTAGTAAATACATAGCCCAGTAAAATATTGTAGTTTCATTTATTTAACTGTGTTGGCTCTATAGATAGCATCTGTATTTGAATTTGAATCGTGAGGCAGTCTGGTTTTGAGGCTTTTTTGAACTGTGCTTTAGGTGGTGCTGTAGGCTACACAAACCCCAGCAGAGGAAGCTTTTCACGTCATACCCTCAAAGTTTCAAGCTAATGAATGAAAAAACGGTGATCCAAGGCTTGCTGAACATTAATTTTTAAATAGCACCAATTAAAGTTATGTTTTATCTCTACTATCCTACTCATAACATTTTCAGCCTGGCATTGGAGTGGATGCTGTCATCCACCTCCTACATCGTTCCCTCTCTCACCTGAAGACTGCTGGGAGCACTGTGAGAATCATGTTCTTTGATTT
>JBBPCY010000028.1:12744399-12765972 GCA_037974405.1 Brachyalestes nurse | reverse complement strand
GGGTTGGCCTTCATCTACTGAAGCTGGCACAGTCTCAGATGCCTCGGGATGGTAGAGGGATAAAGAACAGATAGACAGAGTCAGCGTAGATGCCATTCACAATACAGTGTGCAGTGTGCATATTAGAGGTATACAGTACCAAAAATCTATTTTTTTATGGTTCTTGTCCACATCTTAATGAGGTCCAAAGCAACATCATTGCTAGCATGTTCACAGAGTACACATATTGTTTTTTTTTCCAATAGAACAGGCATCACTGAAATTCGCTTTGACATAGATATGTCTTATACAAAAAAATAAAAATAAAAGAAAGTCAACAAACAAAAAAGAAAAAGACAATCACCATAAAGAGAGAGAGAGAGAGAGAGAGAGAGAGAAAGGGAGGGAAAGGAAAGTGAGAAAGAGAGGGGGGAGAGAGATAGACAAGCTTTACAGACTATTGCTATTAAATTCAACTGAGTAAGAAGAACTGAGAGCACAATTGAGTTTTTGGGGTATTACGAATTTTAAACTTTAATTACATTTTTTCTATGATGACAAAAGATTGTTAGAATGACTGTTTGGATAGATGACGCGTAATTGCTCTCACATAAGCCAACTCATGCTAGCATAGTAGTTACATTTTATGTGGTTGATTCCAACACGCCTAATTTCCTTTAGCTACAGCAACAGTCCAGCTCGATAGCATAGAATTTAAACCAGAAAATCTATGCAACACAATACAAATAAAACATATAGAGGTCCAATTCTAATTAATTTGAGAGCACAGAATTTATACAGAATTTGACAGCAGTTGCCCTCTAAAATTTCTCTTAAGGATAAACAGGATTTTGACAGAAGAAACAATTGGGGCCTAATTTCTGTAAACTAAAAAATACATGTCTGTAAATGTTTTGTGATTTTTTCCTTTTTAAACGTATGCTTGTATTTCAACTTGGCAGGCCCTGAGTTACTACACAATAGAATTAAAATCCTGAAACGCTTCTTTCTTGCTCTCCCATTGGTTGGGACTGGATTGAAGGCCTCATGTATTGGATTATCCAGTAACATAATGAAGTAGTGAAAGTGGAATCAACCAAGCATTGGAGATTCCAAAAGATGGAACCAGTTTTGTAGTGAAATTATGAGTGATACACATGGGCTTCTGTCAGATGGTAAACTGCTGCAATTCCATTCCATGACTCTTTAATGAAATACTACATTGTTACTGCTATAAATGTCAATATGCTTGTTATAAGCATGAAACATGAAACATAAACTCTAGAAATCTGTGCTTAATTTAGAATGGACAAAAATGTTTATTTGCAATGTTGTTAGCTGAGAGCCAACATACTACTACAATATAGCAGGAATTAAAATTATTGCATTGCATTTTAATATTTATGGGCCGAACATGCATAGTTCTATGAGTAATGATTTGGATTTTTGCCATTCTGTGGCTTGTCCAACTTTGTAAAAGTACACATTTCTGGGGGAGTGAACATAGTATAGTTCCAAAATGCTAAGAGAAACTCTAGAAACTTTCTTAGATGGATAGAGTGCATAAACAAACAAACACACATGCACACACACACACACACACATACACACACACACACACACACACACACACGATTGCTTTCTAAAATGATCTTCATGAATAAAAAGGCCATGACCCATGATCTCAAGCTCAGAAATGTATGAACAGAGAAGGAAACAAACATGGGTGAGGAGCACTAAAAGCATTCCAGCTCATCACTGAGAAATTCCTCACACCTGAGTCTGACCACTTTAGGACTGACTGCTCTAGAAGGTTTGATGGTTCCTTAACATTACAGCACTATTACTGCACCTCACTCACTCACAGGAACAAAGAGTAGAAAGAGAGAGAGAGAGAGAGAGAGAGAGAGAGAAAGAGAGGGAGAGAGGGATGTAGAGATGGTTTCTGTATCCAATCTCTCCCTTTATAAGAAACTTTGTTCTCTTCCTCTTCAGCTCCAGTGTCCACCTTTGATTCTACTCCTTCATGACTGTTTCCCACGAGTGAGATTCTATTTGGAATGAAGCTTTTTAAGAGTGAGACTGGAGGCGTGTACAATTGTGTGTGTTGAGCAATTGTGTGTTGAATGTGTGTGTGTGTGTGTGTGTATCAGAGAATGTACAGTGTGTTTCCAAGCACACACTGTCATCTATATTTCCTCTGCACAGAGAAGTATTCCACAAGGATTTCCCGAATAAGCTTGATAATGGAAGCCAAAAGTGAATAGAAAGGTTCTTTATCCCTTCAAATAATGAGTCTTGGCTCAGTTGTTTAGTTCTGAGAAAAATCTTTATTTGGCGTAAAACAGGTGTCAAACTGGGTTCCCCTCAGGCCATAGCTGTGCAAAGAGTTGCGTTCATTAATCACACCTGATTCAACTCATCAGCTAAACAGAAACACCTTCATGAGCTGAATCCGGAGTGTTAAAAGAGGGGAAAAGCTCATTTCTGTAGAGCTCTGGACAAGAAGGAACCCAGTTGACAAAACCTGTTACTGAATCTTTGTCAAGGTACTTTAATGTTCTTTAAATTGACACATAATTTTGTTTTTGGGAAAAATATGAAAATCTTTAAAGAACCAGGTTCTTTATAGAAATAATTCATCTGTTGTACAATTTTTATATACATTTTTATATACAAACTTGGCTTAGGCTTATATTATCCAGTTAACCCTGAAATGCCCCCAGGGACAATTAGTATCTTATATCTTGTGAAATGTGTGCATGTGTATTCAATGCTTTGTGGGGACCGAAATGTCCTCTGTAAACAACAGAGATACCCCACAAATACAGGAATACAAATATGTGTGTGCTCACATCTCTGTTTTAAATAAGATTCCAGCTGGTGTCTAACTGTTAACAGGGGTCTAGATTTACGACTGGTACTGGATGGGTGACCATGTTCCAAAGCACGTCTACCTTCCACCAGCAGCCCCTCCACACTTGCCAACACTTAAATGTAATAACCTTTTTTCGGGCAAAAATAATGTTGGTCTCGTAATATCTCTCCATAGGGTGAAGTGTGTGTGGCTGTAGTGCTGCTGACAGGGTTGGTAATGGGAAAAGGAATCATGGCTGTAGATCCTAATGAATCTTTATGATTTAGCTTGTTCCCCTGTGGACAAGCTGCTGCAGCTGCTATAGCTTTCTGTACGGTCTCTACAACAGCAGCAAAAGTATAAACCTGGCGATGGTGGTGTGGTTTCAGCAATTGCTAATTGTTTGTATCGCAAAACAGATTTCCTTTAGTTTTAGGTTAAGATCCTTCAGTTTAGTGGTAAACTGTTACTGTCAGAAGAAAACCTTTAACTTCTTCTCATAATAGTACATTTTTTTCATAAATTAGTAATACCCTAATTTACATCAACAACGGACATTTATGTTGTGTGAGCATTTCAGATTGAACAAATCCATGAAAATATTACAAAACCACATGGTCTATTGACTAGGGTGTGGTATCCTGAAACAGTTTCAATTTCCAACAGCTAAGATTTGATAAGAAACGTGCCTTCCGAGACCTCGCTTCCTAACTTTTGCATGTTTCAGTCGTGCTCCTGAACCGCAGGGAGCATTTTACAGTTAATAAAAATGCACTTATCTGCCAGGACTTGCTACGCACACCTAACATCACATCAGTAGTTATGGAGTATGTCAACAAGACATATGAGAAGACACATATGTGTTTTCACGTGGCTGATCACAGCAAACACAAGAGGTTTGGCTTAGCTTCACTAAAAAGACAAAGCAAAATGCAACACGTGCAGTAAGGCTGTTTCATGCACCTCAGATATGATGATGCATTTACTTCAACACAGTGTGAGTATGAAGGAATGCACTGTGTTTGATGTTTTGCCAGCTACAATAACACACCAGATACAGCGAATGTTGACAGCAGCAGATGAGATGACATTGTTTCACACTGAAGGTAGTTTACAGATTTCAGCGTAAATGTGCCAAGAATAAAGAGACATTTTTGCTCCTGAAGTATATATTTTTTATGTCCAAAATATACTGGAACTGGAACAGACATTGAATAAGAACCAGAACATTAACACATTTTCTTTAATTGTTTAAAATTGATAGACTTCAACGTCACAAATGATCACAAATATGTGATGATCTCTGGCTGGTCCCGGTGGCGGGGCTGGGGTGGGTTCAGGATTTGACAATCACAAATATGTGATTCGAAGGTTAGAGGACGGAGTGTACAATATTTTGAGGCCACTGTTACCCTCAGGAAATTTGGAAGAACTCACCCCTCAAAGGGTTATTTAAATTGAAACATCGATACCTTAACATTTAATCGTTTATCTCTTTCACTGACGGACAGCTTCCCTAATGTCACTGCTCTCTACTCGATGTTCAAAAAGGCTGCTAGCCAGATGAACCTTGTTCAGCTTCATCTACTTTATACTTTCAAAAAAAAAACATACACACACACACACACACACACACATATACACACACAATAACACATGCACAATAAATTACCAGAGTTATGAGAATTTCAAAATTTTGAGAGCAGAATACAGGCAATGGTAATAATGAAGATAATGCACGTTAGTGTGAATGGGCTACAAGAGGTCAACACAAGCACACACAAACACACACCACACACTTATACACTAGCGAAATAACCGCTTTCTTTTCTGGCTTCCATGGCCTGTATATGACCCCCACAAAGAACAAGAGATACCTGGAAACTGCAGACTGCATACAAGGGATGCGTTACATAATTTTAATGTCCGGAAGAACTTTTCTACGGCATAAACAGGATCCAAAGCACCTGCCTATCCCACAAACACACACACACAAACATGCATGCAGACACACACACACACACACACACACACACACTCACACACTCCTTCCCCCTGGCTCCACACTGATGTATGATTATAATCTCAGCGTTAGGGCCGAGGCACTTTCACTGCGTCTTTGATTCAGCGCTGAGGCCATTCTGGCCCATGGCCAGTGCCCCAGCCCAAATGGCTCGATGATTTGTGATGCCGCAGCGTTCCACTGCCTTTTTTTCTCCTCTCAGTTTGGCAGGGCGGACGGGGCTGCGAAGACGGGAGCTGACACGGACCTCTCAGAGATGGAGACGGACATGAAAGCAGCAACAAAAGAAAATCCCAAAGGGAGAGGAGCAAGTGAGGTTCATAAGTACATACACCATCGATCATGACCCCCTGCATAACGGACACCATTGTGTATTACTGCAACCAAAAAAACCTTTACCTCAAACGATTTCTTATCTGAGTGCACTTTCAGCGTATCGTTGAATGGCTTTAGACCATAAACTGCATCTTGTGAGTCTCAGAAATAAGATATTCCTTCTAAATTCACTACATCAGATGGGTTCCATTAAAGAACATTACATTCTATAAATCATAACTGCAGTATCTTACCTCTGCACTTGCAAAAAAAACCTCTTTTTTCCTCTGACACTTTTCCCAGCTCAGTACCTCAATAAGAAATGCACTTGGACAAGTCTTTGAAGTTACTGGCAGGTTAGAGTATTTAGTCTGCAAAAGAAAAATTGACTTTCTACTAGACCACAGATGATGTGGATGAAAAATCTGCTAACATCGTAAACCACACGTGTGACTGCAAGTCATCACACAAGCCAAATTTACTAGGAAAAAACAAATGGTGCTGGCGAGGAAGCCACCAATTCTTCCCTATATTTTGTTGAGCTGTAGATCTAGAAGAATTAGTGTTAAGTCTGCTGATTTGGAGACTGAATCATCATCGTTGTCAACTGCCATGACTCCCCGCCAAGCTACCAAACAACTTAGCAATAGTGGGCAGTGCTGAGTGCTGGAGTCAAAGCCAGATTCACAATGTGTACTTGCAAGTATAACATTTGCTTTGAAACAGTTCACCTTTGGGCAAAAAGAAAAAAGAGAGAAGCAGTATTTTTAAAAAGTTTAAAGCTTTGACTGAAAGACACTAGATACCAACTTCATGAGTGCGTAACCATTTATCAAGACCACTGGCTAAACAAAGCCAGTTAAAAAAAAAAGACGGAATCTCAAACATATCTGTATCTGAGTGCATTGCTAGAGTATGCATCTATATCATGCATTTATATCGATGTCTTTTATTGCTTCTAAGGTTCAGGCCACACTCAATAGTCACCAAAATCTACACTGTGTTTTACAGAGTATAAATAAAAATCTCAACTTAAATAAATAACTCTCAACCTGTTTCCAGTTTAAACTGAGCTCTTATTTCTAAAGAAGAGAGTTGTGAAGGCCTTTATACCCAAAGTGTGTTTTATTTCTTCAGGTGTAAAAAAAAACCTTTTAAACATACCTGTCACAGATATCATTATGTACACCAGAAGCTTTATTCTGAATGAGCAAATGGAAACCCATCTAATCTAATGTCACCGTTTGCTCTTTTTTAATATTTATTGATGCTGGAAGAAATTCCTTGGGTCTGCTGACAGTGACGCCTGGGGAGCAGTCTCTGGGGATGGTACCCTGCTCAAGGATACCTCAGCGGTGCCACTGACAGTCCTGGGATTCTCCCGATTTGATCACAGGGGCAACTCCCTAACCACCAGATCACCAGTTGCTCCTTGTTTGATCATGTCTGTATATTTCACATTTTCCTGATGGTTGCTAGCATCACTTCCTGTGCAATAACAGCCTTCAGAGATTCCAAAAGTACCCTGCTAACTGACTTTTTCTGCTCTTCTCGTTCATTAAGATCTAAACAATCTGGGACATCTTCAGTCTTAACTTTAAGACATGACTTAAAAAAATTAAAATGTTCTGGCAAAAGAAATAAATGGATATGGATGTGGGACTTTCTGAGTTTTGTTTTATTGTCATACCATGACCTTATGATCATGAGATGACTCATCATTTTTATGCTCCAAACCTTTAAGCCAAGCCTATACTGGTGAGACATTTTCCCCTGTATAGGGTCTTCAATTGCTGCGCCAATGGAATGGAAGGATTTGAATTGCGTTAAGTGCTCGGGTTCAGGAAAAGGTGTTCAAGGCTCCCACAATGGTTCGTGCACCTTTTATGTTACCATGGCAATCGATTGAATTTCCAAAGTGCCACAGGTACCTGACAAGGAGGAAACATAACTGGCATAATATTCTAAGGGCTGAAGGCCATCCTCTAGAGCTTTAGATGACTTTTATTTCATTGTGGATAATCTTCCACCATCTTGTATTTTTCCCCCTTTGTGTTTTTATTCTCCATGGTTCAGCGGCTGGCGTGGGCTGCACAGAGGAATGCTTATACTCCTCCATGTCAGCCTCCTTTGAAGCATCTAAAAAGCTGTTGTGCAAAGGGACTAGGTAAACAGTTTCTTGTGTTTGATCATCTTTTGATCCCCATAAACGTACGTTGCTTGCCTGCGTCTGGTCTGGAAAGCCACCCCACCCCCCTTCGCTCACATGTCACGTGTGCTACACCCTGTGTCGAGGCAGACAAATGAAAAAAGAGAAAGAGAAGAAAAGGGGTGAAGCATGCTGTGAAAGACAGAGAGCTCAACCCTTGACACTCACAGCATCTCAGGGGTGATTTTAAAGAGAACATCCCTTTTGCTTTCATCTGCGTCCCTCCTCACTTTCTGGCTCCCTCTTTCTCTCATTCTCTCAATCGCTCAGCAGAAGCACAATCCTCCACTCCTTTTAATTGCAAATAGGAATGTTTCAAACAATTAATCAAGCAGCATCTCCTGGCAAACATGTCCCTTGTTGTCCCAACAATATATGTACATTTAATTGTCAAAGACATAAATGTGGCAAAAGCAAACAGAGGAGGTCTAACAAGGTTGTGGAATGTGCTGTTCTTCTGACAGTCAGACACCTTTTTTACGCTGTAAATGGCTTGACTTTTGGATAACACCACATTGTAAGTTTACATGATTGGCTCCTAGTCTTTGTCCAGGAGTACACCTGTCCTACATACACTATATGGCCAAATGTATGTGGACACCTAACGATCACTCCCATATGAGCTTATTGGATATACCATTCCACATATCTGGGAATTTGGGCCTATTCAGTCCAGTCTGTCTGTCTTTCTATCTATCTATCTATCTATCTATCTATCTATCTATCTATCTATCTATCTATCTATCGTGTCAGATTCTCTCTATTTATCCCCAGCATCATTCATCATCAGAGGTGAGCAGACCCGTCTGAACTCCTATATTGAAATGAAGTAAATTACCTCAGTGAAATATAGATTTCAGTTTAGGTAAAAGTACCTTTCCAAAATATACTAAGTCATTTCTAGAACTTCAGTGGAGCATCTAAGTGTATTCAGTATCTATCAGCATGGGTACTTAATTTTTTTAACTGACATTTTTCTTCTTTTCGGATTAATTTGGGTCTAAAATAAAAAGATAAAACTGAGAAATGAGAGGTGTGAGTAACAGTACAGCAGTGTGGGTGCTGTCATCAATGTAACACAATGATAAACACAAAAAGGAAAAGTGTGAAAAGCAGACCAGCCTCTCCACATGCTTCAGTACAAGTAAAACTATAACAGTTTGAAAACAGGAAAGTACAAATCTATCAGATTTTTACTTGAGTACTTATTAAAGAAACTTATTAAAGCAAGTTTCCTTCATCGTCAGAACTGATAAGAGTATGCACTAACAAAAGTTAATGAAGCAGGAGAACCTTATGATGCAGCTCTAATTCTAGTACATGGCCTAGCATTACTTAAGCCAGATCTATGGAGCCACTCGCCACACCATGCAAAAGGACACAAGCTGTTTCTGAGGAAGGCAATGATAATAAACCTAATACAATTATCAGAATGAAAGTTGCTAGGAGCCTAAAAGCCAATTGAACTTGTTTACTTTAAGAGAGACCCTGAAGCTATCCTTATTATGATTGCTTAATTAGCTTGTAATGCCATCATCAAGCCTGTGGCTTAAGTACGCTTTTCCTGTAATTGCACACTTTCTTACCTCATGCATTATCTAAAAGTGTTTTTGTGAGCTCTCATCAGAGAATTTTCCTATCATTAGTTGGCCTTTGACATAAATCTACACAAAAAGAACAAGAATGTGGTCTGATTTTGTTACTTATCACTAAAAGTTTTGCAAGCACTAGAAGGCTTAAAAATACTGTTTGTGGCTGGTTAGCAAGCTAATCCTTGAAAACAGCTATTTCTAGGGACCACATTATGACTGTTTTAAACAAAGCAAAGCACATGAATATAAGGAATTCCTGAACAAATTACTGTAATGAATGAATATATTCATTTAAAACTCGCTTTTCAAAGTTCAGACGTTTGTGTCACACATGGTCATATGATCATAGAAAACTGAAGATATTGTGAATTTAAAGCAATGCTTTATACTTCCAGCTGCCATTACACTCTCCACTTTAATCATCCTGAAGGATCTCACTTTTCGAAATGACATTACTTTCTTTGTCCTCCTGCTGACCTTCAGTGTAGAGAAGAGCAAGAGGAAGTTCTACCAGACAATCAAGTAAATGTTTGATGGACTCTTCTGAAGCATTCACGATTTTGTAATTTGGGAAATGTTTATATCCTCCTGAGACCCGGCCTATTCATTTCTGTCCTTTATAGTGGACATATTGTACACCTGTATCTTCCTTCAGTATTTGGAGTTACCCCATCAAGCCCTATAGCATTCTGTAGAGGACATCCAGGGCTTTCCAGGGATGTGTCATGTGATGGGTTTGCATGCTGGGAACAAGGACTGCAGTGGCAAGACATACATGAGGTGCATCAAATGCAAAATGTTCCTCTCACGTAAAATGACCAGAGGATGTTCTATGACTTATAATTCACTGTTGTACTAAAATACGCGTTTCGTTGTCCTTGCAAGCAATAAGAAACAGAAGAGTGATACAGAATTTTATTGTTTTGATCAAATTGAATGTGTTCTTGGGTAAATATCATTGTACATATCATTTGTAAATTCTGTTAAATTTACACATAGAAATCATCCTGTTGTCCTCTACAGTGGACATGCTGGGAAATTAAAACAAAAAATATATTCAAAGAAATTTTAATTGTAAGGTGTTTTTTTAGGCCCAAATAGATAGAAAATCACAAAAGAAAAAAAAATTGTAAGACAATTTTTTTTTCCGGGTCTCAGGAGGATATGGATTTGTGCTAGGAAGCTTAATATGTAAAAAGCAGTGGTCAGTAACCTTTTTCTCTTTAACAGATAACACCTGCCTAGAAAATTACAGAGAAGTGTATTTGGACTAAATGATCTGAGCACACCTGAGTTAAGTGAAAAAAACCTTTTTGCAGCTATAACAGCTTCTAATCTTATTGGAAGGCTTTCCAAGAAAAGAGAATTTGTGCCCATTCATTCTGTAGCACATGTATGAGGTCAGACACTGATGTTGGGCAAGAAGGTCTGGCTCACAATCTCCGTTCCAGTTCATCCCAAAGGTGTTGGATGGGGTTGAGGTCAGGACTCTGTATGGGCCAGTCAAGTTCTTCCACACAGAACTCCTCCAGCCATGTCTTTTTGGATCTTGCTTTGTGCACTGATGCACAGTCATGCTGAAATAGAAAAGGTTCTTCCCCAAACTGTGTCCAAAGTTGGAAACATAGTGTTGTCCAAAATGTCTTCGTACGCTGAAGCATTAAGATTCCCCTTCACTGGAAGTAAGGGTCCAAAACCCTGCAAAACTTATGTCCATATAGTGTAGCTGCAATACTGTTTTTAGCTATGATATTCACCCTCGTCTACTTTAATAGAAAATCTTTTTATAGTGTTCACCGTCCACTAGATTCGGGAGGATGTAGATCAAAAGTCAGTGGCATTCGGTATTTGGTAGCCAGTCAGAAGATTAAATATACCATCGCAAAGATCCAGGCAAGTCACTGTTTGTTGCTCTGCTTTGCCACCTATTTTCTTTAGAGTTGAATGATCTATTGCGCAGTTACGGTTAAAAATAAAGGGTAATGCCCAAGGCATATGGGTCACTTTCAGGGTCAAGGCTGCTGCACCCATGATGTGGGAAGGAGAGATTCTGCAGGTCTTTCCTTCCAGCTGCTATCAGATTCTACAACAAAGACCTTGCAGATGACCACATATGCACAGACAAACAAACACACACATCCAGTACACCATGGTAGTTTCTCTTATGTGCAGTATTACTTGAGTGCAATTTATCTGATGCAACGTGCAATTTTTTGGGTGGAACTATTACTACTGGGCAAAATGTGCAACCTCTGGTGCATTACTACTGTTTTGGTCTATGCTTGCCACTAAATTGTGTACCTGTGTGTGTGTGTGTGTGTGTGTGTGTGTATCCACAGTGTTCTTATATTTATTTATATATCCACTCTCTACAAATATACATACATATTCTAACTGTGTACATACATACATACTTATGGAGGTTTACGTATAGTTTATAAATAGTTTACATATACATATATGTATGTATATGTAAACTGTTTGTAAACTATGTACAGTATGTAAGTATGTACACAGTTAGATTTGTATAGTTAGAAAGTATGTATGTATGTACACTATATATTTCTAGATTGTATAGTGTACAATTTATACTGTACTGTTGGTATAGTATTTTACTCTATTCTATTGTATTTAATTTTTGCTGCTCTTACCTTTGCTCTGTCCACTTTCTGCCGTGACAATGCAAATTTCCCACTTATGGGACTAATAAAGGTTTATCTTATCTCTCTCTCTCTTAAACCTCCCACTATCCTTGCTGCCTGTGACTCAAAGGGATGGGGTGGAAGAAGAATCTCAATCTTCTTGCGTGTGTGAAAAGTCTCAAAGCACTGCTTACAGGTTTCCTTGACCTCAGCAAGGTTGCAGCTTGCAAACACATGAGATCTGTAGGATGCCCCCAAAAGCCTTGTGTGTTTCTGATAGAAACATGCTGCATGAGACTAACATGAGACTAATGCATGTGGAAAACTTTGTGTAGCTCATGGGAGAGTTCATGTGTGTGAATGAGCAATGAAGCGTGTACTCTTCAGCTGGTGCCACTAAACTGGGATTACGTAAGGTCCTGAGAGAGAGAATGAGAGAGAGAGAGAGAGAGAGGGAGAGAGAGATAGAGAAAGAGTGGGAGAGAGAAACAGAGACATACAGTTGAACCATGGATCCATAACTGATTCTGTTATTATGATCAATTGTTTTTCTACATTCACATAATAAAGTAACAATTAAAAGCAATAAAGAAATGAATAGTCGATGATTCACCATGTGGTGAATGAGATAGTTTGCCTATGACTGGTTTCATCAGATTGCATTAGATTCTCAGCAGAGAAAAGACAAGGGACAAGTCATGCACACATGTCTTTAAAATAAAAAAAACACGTACTGACATTAAATATTCTCTGTCTTGTTTGTTGTCACCTTGGTGCTGAAATATTTGATTTGCTGAGCCGTAATTAATAAATACTTAACACATCATTATGTTACTGTCAGAGGAAAACCATTGCATTGTTTCATAATTTAGTCTATTATTTAGTCTTTTATATTATGTGAACATTTCATAAGGAATGAACCAATAGAAATGGTCCAAAATTATTCTGAATATCTTTTCAAGTAGTTAATATTAACATTTAGTGTTTTATCCTTTTGCCATTTTGGTGGTTTTGTCCTGATTGTGGCAATAAGCTTCCTGCATGTGGATGGCCAGCATCTCTTCTCACTGGGATTCTTAGTGTTCAGTAGAAAAGAATGTTATCATTATTTTTCTCATTATTATAAAACAATGGTGCAAACATGTAAATACAGAATATATGTGTAATTCTTTATGCACCATGGTACACTTTGTGGGTAAAAGTATTGTGACACACCTGTTTTTCAGGGTTTTCCAGCCTTACTTACTTGAAGGTCAGTCTTAATGCTTCATCATACTAAGACATTTTGGACAACGCCATGCTTCCAACTTTGTGGACACAATTTGGGGAAGAACCTTTTCTACTCCAGCATGACCAAGCAAGGTCCATAAAGACATGGCTGGATGAGTTCAGTGTTGATGTACTTGACTGGCCCGCACAGAGCCCTGACCTCAACCCCATCCAAAATATCAACTCCATATTAAAGATTATGTATTTGAATGCAATGTCATTAAATTCCCTGCTGGTGTAAAGTTCAGGTGTTCCAATACCTGACCATTATAAGTCTGTGTAGTGTATAAACCACACTGGGTAGATAAGGAATCCTTAATAAACCTTGTGGACCTATTTACCTTAGATTTGCTAAATATTTTTTTACTGTCTTATTTAATTCTGCTTTATCTCAAGCTTCTGCTATGAAGTGGTTTAAACAAGCACTTGTGTAGTGTCTTTTACAGATTTGCATTAAAAAAAATCAAACTGAACAACAATGCCAGCAATAATAATGAAAAATCACTCCTCAAAACTTTTCAAGCTCTTGGTGTTTCTCAGTGCACAGAAAGTGTGTTCAGCACTTCCTCAGAGGGGCTCACTATCTTACAGGGGTCATCTGCAGTTCTTTAGGAAAAGCAGATGCTCCTGCCAGTGGGCTGCAGATATCAGGAATTCAATTTTCAAGCCAAGCAGCCAACGTAAACTAAGAGACAGCCTTTACCATGCTAAGCAGAGAGGGTTTACAGCTTGCACAGCAGAGCTGGAACACAAAAAGGAATGGCGGCAACCCCAGTGTAATGAGTGATCAATAAAAGAGGATTTCCCAGCAATCTCGCTGCAGGGGCCTGGCTTACAGCGGAAAGCATCTCGCCAGGGCAAAAGCTCAGATTTGGTCCAAACAAATCAAAGTTGCTGGAACGATTCCAGGATCATGCGGGTGAGAGAGAAAAAAACTCTCAGAGAGAGAAAAAACTCTCAGAGAAGAGTTCGGGGAGGCAGAGAATCTCCCCGCTTGCACTCATGCTCTCATTTTCACTTTCATTCTTTGCCTTCAGGGGCCAGAATGTCCTTGGGTCCTTGGGTCATGCCATGTCCTGTGCTGACTTCCCTCTGTTACATCACATCACTTTGCTCTTGGAGGGCCCTTTCCTTCTGCTGTCCGAAGGGACATAGGCACCTCCTGAATATATGATGTAAACCAACCATGACAGGCTTGTTATACATTCTGATTCAGAAACAAAGAGAGATCCTGTTATGTACTCTTTCTGCATGAGAGATACAGATTTGAGTTTAAGTTCAATAAAAAAAAAAAATAATAAAAAAAACCAAACAAAACAATTATAGCTAAAAAAAATAGCTAATAACACCCATTGATAGTTCACACACTCCCCTCAGTTCTTTATCAGTGTGCCAGTGTTTGAACCTGAAGGTCCAGCTGTGGTCAGAAGGTGTACCTGGGAGAGCTATAAAAGTGAGATCTGATATACTAGCGTCTTTATTTTTACCCACCCAAAGCCAAAAACAAATGTAAAATACATTTCTCATGTCTACTGTGAAAGTGCTCTGGTTTAGGAAGATTGGGTTTGGGCTTTAAAGACTGCAGTGTTTTTCCTCTTTGTACATCTCAGCTATCCGACTGAAACTCAGTTGGAACTCAATAGGCTACAGACTGATTGTATGACATTGCAGGATTTTGAAAAAGTATCTAGCAAATTGGCCTACCCATTTTATTTTTCTTCACGATTCTACCTAAATAATGCATTTCTGCCTTTGCCACTGTTGCGTACTTATCGGAAAAAAAAACAAGTTTGTTCTATTGTTGAGTGGAGAGCCTGGAGCAGTTTGAGTGGGCAGTGCTTCTCTCACATACATGCATATTTCGAGTCTATTGGATGTGCCTCAGTCGAGTTTATAATCCCTGTTGTCTTCTAGGGCTCAAAAAAACATTCACTAACCTTTTACATCCTGCATGCATATGGCTAACCATTGCATTATATTGTGACTGAATCTCAATGGAAGCTGCAAGGTCAGCCCTCGTTTTAAAAACTTCCCATTCACCTCCCATTTTCTCTTCAGAAAGTGCAGGGTCAAAGATTACCAAGTGAGCTGTAACAAGAAAGCCACTCCGCCTACCACACATGTGGGCAAGCTGCAGAGAGACTGCAGAGGAAGTGAGTGATAGTTTGTCAGCAGGAGAGAGTCATTAAGCTAATGGTAATTGTAAGTGGTGGTAATAGAGGAATAATGCACATAGCCTGTCTTGCAGCACGCGGCCCTCGGGCTTGAATTATTGACCTGTGGAGCGGAGCTGCATTGGTAAACTCATAGTCAAGGGCAGCCTCATGAGTGATGCAAACGCGGAGCCGGTCATTGCAGCCGCCACACCGTAATGTTCTTCCTCATGCATAATGCAAAGTCCAAAGGGTATGTTAGTGAAAGCCAGCAAGAGTGAACTGAGAGGCAGAAACAGCTTTAATGGCAGATTACAGGCCATGACAACAGGGGTTGTATGGTCAGGAATGAATGAAAGCAAGTAGAGGTAAGTTGGTTTAGCTGGTTTAGAAACTGGTGGAGCAACACATTGTAGAAATCCAGTTAAATGTTTAAGGGCAATTGATGTTCAAGCCACTGAAGCTAAATCAGTGCTATATTACTGTAGATGCACCCAGCCCATAATATTGCAGCAGAGGAAAATGTTCAATATAACAACTGAATATGGATTCTCTAGGTGTACTTAGTGCCCAATTAAAGGTTCAGTCACATCTGCTTCTCAAGAGTTAGGGTCATGCATATGTTCCTTATTATGTTTAGTTTATAGTAGCTAATATTAGGCTCCCTATTAACATATATTTTGTAAGGATGACTGATAAAATTAGCAGATAGGAAAAAAGTGTGTTCTGGATTTAAATTGAGACTCGCTGGCTGATTTTTGTAGCACTTAGCGTGGAGCTTCTCGCTTCTCTTCACTGGATGATTTTTGTTTATTATAACATGTTATAATACCATGTGACTTGACTTAGAGTTAACAGCATTTAATACATTTTTTATTGAGTTTTGTGTTAAACTGGCTGTTCCAGAGTAGTCTGAGGCTGTCTGAGGTTGGTGCCTGTTTTAAAGAGATATCATTAAAGAAAGAAAGAAAGAAAGAATGTAAAGCTGTAAAAAATGTGTAAGTTCTGTGTAAAAAAACAACTTTATAAGAGCTATTTTGCTATCCTACATTACAAATTTGACAAATTGACTTTTCTTCAAACTTTGCCATAATCTTAAAGCAAACACATTAATCTCATGCAACTTTATTAACACAGTCAGAGATTAGCCATAAGCATTTGTTCTGCTCCAGTAGAGGGCACTTCAGAGAAAGTATCACTTTTAAGATATGCTTTAATAAATCCGGTGCTGCTTTAGTGGCTGTAATTGGTAAAGAAGTGCAGCAAATTCTGTTACGGAGCAGGACTAATGGACTGCTATCCTTTGCCTGGAGGCCATTACACAGTCCAATTTACATTGAAGTAAACTTGTTAGAGGCCAAATTAGGACTTCCGAGGCATTCTAAGCAGAAACTCAATCTTACGGAAATAGATGCACTGTAGTGCTCAGACTCCTTCATTCATGGTCACACACTTATATTATTTGTTTACTGAAGCTGTCGGATGCTTATTTTCCTTTCATTCATTTTCAGCAGTAAGCAGAAAAAGTGTATGATTATGGGATAACGAGTGGTGCAAACTTCACTTGTGGTGTAGTGAGCTGGGGTGCCAATTGTAAAAACAGCTTAACAAATTTAGAGGTGTCATTTTTTTCATAATTTAGCGCAATGTTCACACAATTTTCACACATTTAGAGTTAAATGTGTTAAAAAAAACCCACAATTTTCACACAATTAGAGTTAAATGTGTTTAAAAAAACAGTGTTACGTTTTTTGTATATGTTCTTGTTGCGTAAATGTTAAATGTTACGTTTAAATGTTAAATAGGTATCTAAATGTTCAATCTAAATCTAAATGTTCAATCTAAACCTAAATGTTAAATCTAAATCTAAATGTTGCACTTTTGCAAACGGTGAGATATATGCTAATTGGCCACGCCCCGTGATTACTGTTACTTAGCAGGGGGCTGGACTGCGTGCTCTGATATGCCCTCAACAACATGGAGGATTTGCCTTAAATGATCTTAAATTTAAATGTTAAATATGAAAAATATATCTACTATGTAACTTACTAAGAGTATTTAAAAAGAATTCTAAAAGATTATATGTGTGCATAATTACATGCCATTGTAACAGAAAAAATACATTTAAAGCAACACAAATCCATCATGCTGCATAGAAATATTTCGTTCAAGACGTGTGGATTTAGAAGCTAGCTGTGTACTTGAATAAGAAGAGGAGTAGTAACAAATCCATGGTTTCATAAATGACATGTTTGTTCTTGTTCTGTAGACAGACATGCCCATTAAGCAACAAAGCACTGGTGAAGGGACTGAAGGGAGATATTCACACTACATACAGTGGACACTTTAGGTCCTATTCACACCTGGAATTAAAATCTGTCTCAGCTGATCTGATCATATGTGGAGTCTTGAGTATCCATGCCGAATCTTGCGTTTCTAGAGTCTGAGTCTGAATCAAGTCTTAAATCTCTGTGAAACTGGAGTACAGTATTGACTCTTGAGGATCTGTGGTGGAAGTTTGAGTACAGTGTCAGCCTCTAGTCTCTAGAGTCTCTGCACTGGATAGGAATGTGATGGTTTTAAATGGACTGTGATGTGGAAGTCAGTTAGGGGTGCGCGTGAGTCAAGTTGAGTTGGTCAACTCCCCATCTCTGCTGGAGGCACACTTTTAGTGCATCGGTCTCTCACAAATGTGTGACCTGAGCTCTTTTTCATGTACATGTACTAGTATTACCAATGTTTAGAGGGATTGCTAATGCAACCTGCAAGCCTCATTCATCTCTGTTGTCCTCCGTTACTGAACGCTTTGTTATAAAAATACCTCTAAAGATGGTTTGAGTAATTGGATCAAAATGTCTCTTCAAGACAGATTGGATGCCTTTCCTACCTGTACTGAGTGTTGTCCATTTATGATTGGTTCACCCAAATCGTAAGCAATGTCCTCTGGGATCAGGAAAGTTCTCTGATTTTCATTCTGATTCTGAAAACATGTTAATGCCAGAGGTGAGCGGCACCGAACTGGTGCATCTGTAAATGTTGGCAGTGGGTTTTGCATGTTGGTTTTATCTAGTAAAATCATCCGCGCTCCTGCAGCAATGATAATAATGGCCGTATATGTGACTCAGCTTTCTTGGCATGACCCAGTGTTTTGTCTCCCTCCCTCACTGCCTGTTTCCCCGTTGTGACAGAAAATGAAAAGAGATGATGAGTGTCAGCTTTTAGAGAAGAAAGGGAATCATGGGATATGCAGGAAGAAATAACACACAAGGAGGAAGAAAAGCCCTGTGATTTAAGTACAGAAGAGCCTTTCTCTGTATATGAATTCAGAGAAAGAGAGACAAGAAGAATGAGAGGGAGAGAATAGAGAAAAAGAAGAAAGGGAAAGAGATACAAATAGGGCAATTGAGAGAGAGAGAGAGAGATTTAGAGTAAGAGAGAGAGAGAGAGAGATTGAGAGTAAGAGAGAGAGAGAGAGAGAGAACAAAAATCCCCTAAACCCTCCCAAAATGACTGAATGCACATTAAGTAAATAGCACTTGCAGTGGAACTCTTCTTTGCGTGTAGGAATACAAATGCAAGCAAGAGATGATTACATTATTTTCAATTACCTGCACGCTTTTGAACGCTTGCAATAAAGTCGGGGCGGTCATTACTGAATTAGGGGAAAACGTAGGGAAAAAAAAATAGGCATAATGTACTTTCCTCTTGCTCAAAAGTTTGTTTATTCTATTTCCACAAGTTGCTCTCTGCTTCAAGATAAAACACAGACAAAAACCTGCAGCGTAGCTGTGATAGATAGTGTATACAGAGAAATAATTCATCACCATGATGGATGTTGCTTCAGATCTACATAACTTTGTCGCTATGTGATGACATTTTCAGCTGATTTCTTGCAAGCTCGGGCTCTAGCACAAACACAACCACCTACTATGAGAATATATGCTTGGTAGTAACATGCTAGCACATGATATGTAATATATATTCTGCTGCATGTGCTGCATAGTGTTGGCTGCAGTGATAAATACATTTACAGATCTCATTTCACTCTACTTTACATTCAAGCCATAAAACAGAGGGGTGATTCATACCAAACTGCATGACATCATTTTACTTACACTGATCAGCCTTAACGTCACTTTGTCATGTTTCTCAAATTACTCCTAAACAATTTTTGCAGGGCACATTATCCTGCAGAAGGAGGCCACTGCTATTAAAGAAAACCGGTGCCATAAAGGAGTGGACTGTGCCATAAAGGAGTGGACTGTGCCATAAAGGAGTGGACTGTGCCATAAAGGAGTGGATAGGTGGTACGTGTCAAAGTAACATCCACATGAATGCCAGGACCCAAGGTTTTCCGCAGTAGAACACTGCCCAGCTCATCACATACTTGTTCTATTCTCACAGTGAATCTGGTGCCATCTTCAAGATTCAAGAATCAAGAGAGTTTGTCAGCCTAGCCACATACACAAGTACACAGAGAGTTGCAATAGCATTCTCTGAAGCAAATACTGTACATAGACCAGGTCACCAAAAGAAAGACAAAGTGGAGAAACAAAAACTGCTGCAATTATATTGCAGCATCAAAGTACAAAAAAGACAGGTAGTGCAAATAAAAGTGTATTCTGAGGTAGAGCAGTTTTAGAAACTTTTTAGCATCAAGTGTTTAAGGCAGTTTTTATTCAAAAGTGTCAGTGCCATCCCCATGATGTAAAAGAAAACATAATTCTTCAGATCAGTCAGTCTTATTCCAATTCTGATGCTCATGTGCTCATTGTAGGTGCTTTTGATGGTGGACAGAGGTCAGTATGGGCTGTGATTCGAGACCTTTCTCTCATAACCACCATTAACTTTTTCAGCAGTTTGTGCTACCTCTCCATACCAGGAACACCTACAAGATCTGCCATTCTGTAGTTACTCTCACCCAGTCTAACCATCACAACTTGGTCCTTGTCAAAGTCCCTCAGATCCTTATGCTTGCCAATTTTTCCTACTCCCAACACATCAGCTTCAAGAACTAACTGTTCCCAATCCTTGACAGGTGCCAGTGTAATGAGATTGGTACATGTTCCATAACGTACTAAGGTGCTTTGAATCATATAAAGCTCTTTATGTATTTCTTTTCATCTGATACTCTCCCCCTCTCTCTCTCTTTCTCTGTCTCTCTTCCTCTCTACGTGAAGGGTTAGGAAAGCCTCTTCTGATCTCCCCTCATTTGTCAGAAGCCTCCAGTAGTGTTATTTATTCATAGATTCTCAGCAGAGGGAAACATTCAGCCATGAAGCAGTGCAGCATGTGGGTTATGGGGCACCGGGTTCAAAGCCATCAGTTTCCCCAGCCAAAGCCCTTCTCAGCCCTGAGTCAGGGGTCTCTGCCCTGAGGAACTGCACCAACAACAGGCCCATAGCCCAGAAAAGGGTGTCTGAGCTGGCCTTCTTTCTTTATGTTTTGCATCAGTGCCATGCAGCACATGTTCATATTATGTTCTCTGAGTTGTTTATAACTATGCATGATTGTAATCATGACACAGCCATGGATTTAAAAGGGAATTCCACCAAGTTTTTCAGAAAATTTTCAAAACATAATTAGCCATTAAGATGAATTATTACACACTACTGAAAGGGATATGACATGAAATGTTGTCAGGTCTGGGCCAGTGGCCAAAGGAGGCCGCTGTTTTCAGTTTTGTGTTAAGGACTCTTATTTTGAATTCATGAGTGTATTTTGTGTCTTGTGTCACTGTCACCTGTCTTGTATTTAAGTTTAAGTGATTGGGAATTTTGATTGGTTTGTGCCGGGGTCTGTTTAGTATTTAAGTTCTTTGAGTTTCGATGTAGTTTGCTGGTCAACCCTCACAGATATCTTCACCTCCTCTTATCCTTCTGTGTCTTCTGTGTTTCTTTGTTTTTGAGTAAAGGCCCACAAGCCTTCTTTTATTTTGGTTATTGTTGTCCCCGCACTGAGTCCGTGTCATTTTGTAATAAAACTTTTCCATCAACGGAACCTGCATTTGTGCCTCGCCTCACTTCCCCGAGCACGAGACGTGACAAATGTGCTATTCTACTTATTAATAAATAGCAAGTAAAACATTTTAGCACAGTATTCCAGTAGCACCTAAACATGCTGTAGACAAAAAATACATTATTAAATATCAGTCTGAAATATCGGCCAGAATTAAACACCTGTGGATGCCAATATTATTTGTATCTATTGATACTGATGTGATCCTGATATCATTCTGCATCCCTAGTAACAGCATCCCTAGTAAGTTTTTAGCCCTACTTAAAGCAACCTTGTAAAAGTTGAGATAAAGTTTTGGTCTAAAACATATATTTTTAATATCTGTTTATGGCAGAATCATACAGAGGAACATGAGTGTTGGCAGGCAAAATAGTACATTTTTTAATTTACCAATATTTTATCATAACGATATAAACTCTCAGAAGACATCAAGTACCCATCCATCCATCCATCCATCATCTACCCCTTAGTCCCGCACTCGGGGTCGGGGGGGGGCTGGAGCCTATCCCAGCTGCT
>JBBPCY010000028.1:12727064-12744299 GCA_037974405.1 Brachyalestes nurse | reverse complement strand
GTGAGCTCTGCAGCTCTAGCCAGGAGTCCTGATTTTTTGGTTCTTTTGTTAGTTTGGGGCAGCACGGGTCTGGAGTGCCCCAGTGTGTTTTTGTGTTTTGTGTTCTTGTGTTCACTTATACATTAAAACCTGTTCAAACCCTGACATAAGGCACTATGCTGAAGCCTGTGTAGCCTGTACAGTTACTCTGGGTCCCAGTCACTGGACAGTTTGGTATTTTTTTTCTAAGAATGCATGGTTAGGATTAAGATTAGGGCTAATATTGGTACTCAAGCAGTTTATTATTTTTATTTGGCCAATTTTACGATGCAGCTAACCTGAGCCGAGCACTCACACTGTGTTTGAATATTGCTGTGGCAACTGTACCAAAATTTCATAGCATCATTTTACATAACTAACTGCCCATAATAACCATTGTCTGTAGAAGTTTTTTAGCCTGTAGAAATGTGTTATTCATCATTTAAAACGGAAGTTAAAAAGAAAAATAATTTATAAAAATGTTGTTAAAATTGTTTTTAAAATGTAATGTATTAAATGTAATGTATTAAATGTTGTATGTATTAAATGTGGTAATGTTCTCCTTTCTTTTCTCTTTTAATGGCTAAATTGTTGTTTACATGTTCCGTGTGACTTTGTTTGTGTCTGTGTTTCCATGTGAGTTTCTTGTTGTTTTCGTCATAGCCACACATTCGTCCTGCCCCCTGATATCCTGTTCACCTGTGTCTCGTTCTTGTTTCCTCCTCTGCCCAGGGGTTCGTGTCTCTGTAGTTAGTACATATACCCCAGTTTTTCAGTCTGTGTTGCCTGGTTCTCTGTGTTTTGCTGTATTTTGTGTTTGCATAGGATTCTGTGTCTGGTCCTGTGGGAATCTTCATTCCTGTCCTGGTGTCTCTCTCTCTGTCTGTTCTGGTTCAAGTGGTTGTGCCTGTTTCTGTCATGGTCCCTGTACCTGTTATTGTGCCCTAGGTCTCTGTCATGTTGTTTTATTTTTTGCTTCGCATTTACCTCTATTTCTCCTATTAAAGTACTGTTTTTCATTCTGCTCTGTTTTGCTTCCTCTCACTTTACTTTATCCTTAATTATTCCCCCTATTATTTCCATGTTCCATTTATTTGTTTAACATCTTGTTTCCCCATGTTTTGTAAATAAATCTTTTGTTCCTACATCCATCTCCTCATCTGTGTGATACATGTTACAGTTGTCTCTTAATTGTTATTACCATTAAGTTACTACTTAGTTGTTATTACTAGGTGTGGAACTTCGAAATAAACACATACAGCGATATGTACTATGAATTTCTTGTCCTGACCAGGCTGCATGGACATGAAGAACACGTGTGGAGGGCACCGAAATGGCCATGTGCACTTATTTTCAGACGACAGGGACAGAACATTCATGAAAAAGTCATGAGACACTTTGAGGGTACCTCAACTGTAATGCTTCAGCATAATCCACCTGGACATTTTGGGATAAGTAAAAACACTGTGGAGGTGTATTTAAAGACATGGTGGAGGCACTGAGCCACCAGGCTCTTCGTTTTGAAATGCTCTCTCCTCAAGAAAATTCACAGATACAGGTATTCGCCAGGCCTTTTTCTCTGATCCTGTTCCAGTTGTTTCTGTATTTAATTATCCTGCAGGTGTGCTTACTTCTGAAGTCCATAGACCTGTGAAGTCCCTCTGGAGAATTCAGGTCATTGTTAGGACCACATCGAATCCATGCCTCAGAACAGCTGTTCTGGTACCAACCAGCAGTCTGATCCATTTTACATTCATGCTTGGCAGGCCTCCCAGTTGCTACACTCCTATCCTATTGCCTAATTTTTCTTCTTCTAGGACGCAGAAAAGTGACCTTTATCAGATGTTTGTCAGATGACACTCGATCAAAATGTATAAGTCAGGGCACGTTTCCTGGATGTTACTCCAGCATAATTTTAAAGCCACCAGGCTTCGCAAAAAGATCTTAATGATGGATTACATCCCTGCAGTACTTATTTTATCTTCTTGTGTAATGGTATATTACAGACTGTGTATTACAGCCATTTTAGTGTAAAGCATAATCTAAAGAGGGATAAAATGCAACATAGATTTCTTATGTAGTTAAACAGACACATTACATGAATTAATTGATTTTTCATATAGTCACCAAATATGTTAATTTGTTCTATTTAATTCTGGTTTTGTCGCTGTATAACATACATCTACTGCAGAGAAAGCGTGTGTCCGAGAGAGAGAGAGTGAGAGAGAAAGGAGAGATTATGAGAGTTTGTTTGCAAAGAACTGATTTCCAAGTTTAATAACAAAAAGTTTGAGCTTTAGTCTTTGAGTCATCTTGGAAAAAAGGGCTTTCTCTTACACAGAGCCATTTACATATCACTTGTTACCACACAGCGTTTATGCCTATTGAGTCTGGCAGACTGTTCTGAAGAAAGGCAATACAGTACACTGTAAACATACACACACACACACTACTCTAAATGGCTGAGCCCGTCAAAGTAAGTTTGTCACAAAATCTTTTTAAAGCCATTGCATAGCCATCATCATGTGTAAAGCAGGAAATACATCAACAGTTATTGTTCCAAGTGCCTTCTCTACTTTCTCCACGTCACTACCTGACTGACTGCTTCTTGAAAACAAGGATCAGAGATGTTTTGAGCGAGTGAAGCCCCTGTAGTCTAAATCTCTGAGCCTTGCTCTGTGAAGCTCTCTCAGGCAAGTGGGTCTGATCTAAAGGTCTACTGTGTGTGCTCATGGGGTTGTTGTAGCACAATGCAGTCAATATTCTTGAGATGGGTACATCAGATAGAGGCCTAATGTCATGCAAACAGCTGGTCAGAGGAGATGGCACCATTGCCCTAGTCTGCTTTATTTCCAAAGGACATTTTGGCTAGACAGTGACAATGAACATTCCTCTATGAGCTCAATGAGAATGATAAGCAGCTCCTTGATGAGTTGTTAAGACTGCGATCATAGTCCACTGATATATTTAAAACAATAATTAAAACAAAGGTGCTACAAAATAACAATGATATGGCATGCCATAAACATCAAGACATATTATGTCCAGTAGTATTATAGTGTCATGTTATCCTTAACTGGAATTGTTAAGACAGATGGATGAGGGAGAAGGAGCACTCCAAAGCAGCCAAACCAGTTCAGAACACTACAGCAAGTGATGGCCGAGCTAGGAGGGGGCTGCAGGCCCGGAGCACTAAAGCTGGTTGACCTGGCTTTTTTGAAAAATGGGCAAGTTAGGTGAACCTGGGTGGTGGTTGGGATGGAGGGCAAATAGAAAATAGAGTTAGTTTACAGGGTACAAAATGTAATTGTAAAGTGGGCAAGTCGAGACTCTGGCATACCTCGTTATGGCAGTCTAGCTAGAAAGGACAGAGCCGATGGGTTTCACAGTCACAAGAGCACTTGCTACACCACTCCACCGTCAACAAACTTGGAGGGGTCGGACGACAGCACCAGCATCCCAATCTACATTAATTCTTGATGCCTAAAACTCCAGTTCTACTCTTTATCTAGTGGGAAAAGTTAATGATAGAAAGTCTGACAAGTAGATTTTCAGCCTAGACTTAAAAAATAAGAATGTGTCTAAGTCTAGGTACATTAACCTGAAGGTCATTCCAAAGCTGAAGGGCTTTATATGAAAAGGCTCTTCCCCCCTGCTGTAGATCTTATAATTCTGGGGATGAGTAGAGAGCCAGCACCTTAAGATCTAAGTGGAGGTTTGTAGCAAAAGATAAGTTCACAGAGGTATTTGGCCATTCAGGGCTTTGTGTGTGTGGCAGAAAACAAGCAGGAGCAGAGTGACTACGCCACCTAGAGGAATCTTCTTGTTACCAGTTCAAAGTCACACAGGTCCATTCACACAAGAAGGCAGGAGGCGTGATTCCAGTTATTCATCTCGATTTTTTATTTCAATTGTAAAATGAATACTCAACCTAACACGCCACTTGTGAAGGAACCACAATCCACTCGCACACCACCTGAAGTGCAGGGACACCACCACCCGAAATACGACCATCACCAGCTTGGTGGCCAAACAGCTCCTGCCTAAAAAAAACAAAGAACAGAAGAATAAATACACAATGCAGAAAAAAACAAACAAAATTCAAACAAAATACAAAAAGTAATCCGCAAACACCAAATAACAAACAAAAAAATAAACCAAAAAGCCAAGCAACTCAATCCAGTGAGAACTAAAAATAAACAATAATTAGTAGAAATAACGACACTAGATCACAACAAATAGGAAAAAGCAAAATAATTCAAAGAAACAGAAATAATATCTAATCCAAACAACAATCAAACTAGCTGAGCTGAGGTGATAAACCAAGGCATTACAACTTAGAAGAAAAACAAAGAAAAGAACAAAACTAACTACATACAACAAAATCCAAATCAACGCCGACAGACAGCAAAGGTGAGGCCTTTGAGGAGAGGCTTGAGGAAGTGCAAACCAGGGGGAACACTGTGCAGGCCTCACCTCAGACACCATCCGCTATGGCAGGCTGAACTCAAGGTAGCATGGTTTGCAGCACCCCTTCACAGGAGGAAAAACTCGGCCAATAACCAGTGCTTTATTCTATCCAAAACCCTTCAAAGCCGATAGATGAAAGTCAGATCTCCACTGATTACTGGAGCCTGGGCTGTAAAGCCCAAGCTCGAACACTCCTGACTGCCTGAAACAGCCGCTCTGAACAATGGCCTGTGCACCAGACTTCCCGGAAGGGGCGGGGTCAAATGGGGCATACCCTAGTGGTGAGTCACCTGCCACTATATATACGATCCTCCCCCAGGGTCACTACTCAAATTGAAAAAGAGGCACACGCGACCAAGAAGAGAGGCGGTCCCCTGTGTGTGTGCACGTACATGCACACACAAGAGGAAGAATGTGGAAAATAATGGGTGTAATAACGGGGAGATCCATTACATATGTCAATAGAAGAAATTGTGTAATCAGTACGGAATCTGATCTGAATCTGATAATATTGGACTAAAGTGGTCATATTTCCTGGATCTAGAGGAGACTCAAGCTGCCACATTCTGGACTAGTTGAAGTTTATTTACATTTTTGTGGGTGCGTCCTGATAGCACGGCATTACAGTAGTCTGGAGATAATAAAAGTAGGCACGCGCCAGGTGAGCGCGGACTGTGCGCCGACTATTTTTTTTCTCATTGGAGCAAATCACAGTGTTCACACGGGCATTTAGCCCAGGCGCTTGGTCGGCTGCGCGTTCGTTTGGCGTAAAAAAACGCTGCATGCAACGTTTTCTAGGCGTTAAGTTCTGCCGAAATCCTGATGAACGCGAAGAAAATGCCAGTACTGCGTTCAGTTGACTTTCTGGATGACTGAATATGTCCCATGATTCAGTTGTTCTGGGAACCGCGACAAATCAAGTTTTGAAGGAAAATATAAAACTACGTAAACAATGTGGAGATAATAATTACTGCCCCCACAGGTGAATACATGAAACTACACATTGGGCTGCAAGCGGGCGTTAAACAGCATCAGATGAATGCCAGTGTAACGCCAATCAAGCGCAGATACAAAACGCTACAAAAACTATGGCATTCAGAGCGCGTTCATTTATCCAAGATTCAAACGTCCGTGTGAACGAGGCCTTAAGGTAAGAGAAACCTGACACACTACCAGACATAATCTGTCATGAAAACTGTTGTGCAACAGGGTTTTATGGCCCCTTTGTTGTTGCTCTACGTTGGACTATGACCACAGTTTGAGCCATAACTCAGCATGTTCACTGTAGGTTCTGGCTGAAAGTTAATACCAGGTGTAAACAGGGCCTTAGAGGAACAGGTTCTTTGATGATATTATGAAATATATCAATATTTCTCAAGTCTCTGCAGTCCTTTAAACAGTTATGAGGCTTTCACTTACCAAACGTATTATTACCAACCCTGGTTCTGAAGTATGTCCTGTGTTCCACATTTCATTGTTTTCATTGATTTAGCATCACCAACTTCCAATCAAGAGCCTCTTAATGAGCCAAGTGATTCTAACCACAGAACCACTCTTGGTTGTATTTTGCATGAAAACAGATGGGCTATAATTGTACACCCAAAAATGCCTGATCAGAGGTACTAAAATGGTACCTTTCCATATGGGGTAGAATGTGGTGACAAATTGTGCAGCAGCAGATGGGATACAGTCCAATAATTACATAGTGCACCAATATGGTAGACATTTCTGACAAATTGGCCAGAGCGTCCGTACAACTGAGATGCACCTGATTAACTGGTAGGTAGAGAACACAAGGTAAATGATTATAATATATAGTGCCTGTACCTCAAATCTTCTTATCAAAGAAACCTATGTTGTATTTTGCAGAAAACATCTGACACCTGCAGATAGTTCCCATTCATTAACCTCCAGGGCAGGCACAATTAACTTCACAGCCAGGTTCCCGACAGCTCGTCCTCAGTGACAGACTCTCATCCTTCACTGTGCTCTGCTTGCTGCAATGCTTCAGTTAACGCTGCTCACAGGTGCTTGAGACTAAGATTACATTGAGGGTTGACAGGAAATTACAAACACTCAAATGTTCTCAGGAGGATGCACTTAAGGGAGTTGATCTTAAGAAAATACAGCAAGAAGCACTCTGCTTGAATGAGTGGTGAATGGCCTGTTTTTATATAAAAAGGGACTAAATCCAGTGCCTCCTTTGGTTTCCAGTATTATGGCAAAATGATTTGAATGAACATGAAAATGCATCTAATCTCCCTTACATAAATGTGTGTGTGCGGCTGAGAAAATAAAGCACAGCACCTCAGAAGGCACTAACTCCCACATCTAATATTGACGAGTCGTTCCCCTTTAATAAGCAGTGATCTAAGCGCGCGGCAGAGGGAGATCATTGCAGTAAAAAAACACTACATGATGGGCTCAACACGCCTCTGACTCTCCACGCAGCTTTGACAAGGCCGGTGCTGCTGATGTATTCCTAATGAAGACGTCATTCCTTGGCTTTATGAGTAGCGCATCGCTACAGCTTCGGGTCGTTTCACACGCTGAGCTCAGGAGACATGAGAAAGGCGAATGGCGTCATGGCTGCCTCACTGACGCCAATTGATCAACAACTAGGGCAGGGAAACTCAAGTCATGATCCCTGAAGGTTTGTGTGCTCGAAGGGCCCAAAGTCAAGAACAGTGGTACAGTGGGCTCCTAATTATTACAAAAAGTAGAGCAGGACCTGAGAGCCAGGGGCAAGACTGAGTCAGTCTGACCCAAGGTTTAGAATTTGGACGTATGTAAGTAGGCAAACGCTGAAAGAATCAAACCTCCCACAGCATGGACCAGGGAACGTCAGAGAGCTCTGGAGCTGTGAGGGGCGCTGCTGGGCCATGTCAAGACCAGTTTGTCTCGTTGTATGCAGAAACCTGTTGGATGACACCAACATTTATTTTTCAGAAAAGCCAAAAATGTACAATATAAGGTTTTACAGGATTTTCTTGGCATGTTTCAGGACTTTTTTAGAACCGGTAAGCAGGCTAGCCTAGAATCTGTGTTGCACATTTCACACTCTTGCACTACAACAGAAGAAGAATAAAGACTATAAGGTTATAATATCCTTGTCAAATCCATGATTAAAACTAGCTCTGTGAGTAAGAGGTGTGTGCGTGTGTGTATACCTGTGCACATCACTTCATCTTTAGCTTATGATTTTAACAGCTTCACAGCAGACAACTCTTAGACATAGTGCATTTGTAAATGAACTGAACTACTTGAGTCCTTTAATTAATTTTTCAACTAGTGTAATGCAAAGTCCACATTAAATAAGTGAAGTATGAAGCACAAAAAGTATAACCAAGGCTAGTCCAAAAACCAAATGTAAGAGTTAATCAAGAGAAAAGAGACCCAAGCAGCAGTCCAACCAAAATGTTGTGGCAGAAATAACAGCATAATATTATTTATTAAAACATTTAATAGATATCTGAGACTAATCTTTTTTTAGTGCAGTGCCTATGTTATGAGGTTCAGGTTTATAGATTGTTTGCTTAATATCTCTTGTCTATAATCAATTTATATCTATTCTATATGTGCTCTGCTGCCTTCTGATAAACATCAAAACACTAATGTTCATCAGGGTTCATTGAAAAACAAATGTCATAAAAAAGTCCTTAAAAATTTCCAAAAGAAGGTTTTCTGTGGACAGCCACACGTTTTGTTAGAGTTTGGTAGCCTTTTATGTTTAGTAGCCTATTATTGTAGAAAGTCCAAATCCTGCACATCAGTGCTTCATGTGTAACCTGAGGTTGCAGAACACTGAATGGAGGAGCATTATGTTTGCAAGGAGACAAGGTCATGGAACAGTGTAGCATTAGACATGCAGCTTAGTGGCAGATTTCTCAATAACATTTGACCTTATGGATTAACAACTGTGTTTACAAAGTTCTCTGCCCACAATTACAGAGATTTTTGTTCTGCCAGAAGGATTCTTTTTGTTACATCGTAAATAGCCCAATGTATCAAATAAAAAAACGAACACAAAAACACAAAAAAAACCCCAACAAAAACTCCACACAGTAGGCACAGTAGCTCCACACAGTAGGTACTAATACAGTAGTATAGTACACCAATGCAGGTAGTAAGCCTACTGGGTTTACCTGAAAACATATTTACCACAAATATATTTACCTTGGCTTTTCGGGCCACACTCTGCAAGCAAGAACTCTAGCAAGCCCCTAGAATTTTGAGGGCAGATTAGAGACACTGTATAATCTTGAGAACAATGTAGTCTGCAGTGTATGACAACTATGAAAACAGACAATGATGAAGTAATCCGATAACTGATATACCAGGCCCCACTGATCATAAACAGCTTGATGGAGAGTCAAGAAGGTGTCTATTGACATTTCAGCCATATACACAGTACACAAAGAAATGAAACAACATTCCTCTAGGACGCAACACAGAGAACAAAAACAGAACACCAAGGCTTCACAAGTGTGGGCAGAACAGGAGAAAGTGCTAAAAACCCAGTAACATCACAATAATTTACAGGACAAGACAACATACAGTGCAGTCAACATGAGCAGTAACTGTACTAATGTGAGTAAATACAGTATTAGGGCATACTATATTCTAGTAGCAGAGTCATTAAGTGTCCAAAAAATAATAATTTTCTTCCCGATCCGACCGTTCCCGCAGAATCTCGCATTTAAACCGAAAGAGAGGGATAACAAAAACAAATTAGGTCGTACAATTTATTTTATTTTTATTCTTTGTCAAGATGCTGTTAATACAGAGTCATGTTTAGTACTGGACAGAGTCACGTTTAGTACTGGACAGAGTCACGTTTAGTACTGGACAGAGTCACGTTTAGTACTGGACAGAGTCATGTTTAGTACTGGACAGAGTCATGTTTAGTACTGGACAGAGTCATGTTTAGTACTGGACAGAGTCACGTTTAGTACTGGACAGAGTCACGTTTAATATGTACGCTGTGCAGTCCATGCGTGCAGCGCGTACAGTCGTGTGCGCAGGCCATACAGATGCTCCATAAGATTGAGTAAAGCTGTTCAGAAAGGACGTCAGGAACGGTATATTATTAGACCGCGCGCTCCCGTCCAAATTACACCAGAGTTTATTCCCGCATAGCAAAAAATCTGGTCGGGTCCCACGGGAGAGCCGCGGGAATGCAGACCTCTACTCTCTTGGACTTACTCTCAGCCTTGGATGGCATCACAATCTCCCAATGATCCTGACTGCTTAGACAAATGTACCACTCAAGAGCAAGTGGTGGAATATTCTCACAATGCAGGGACACAAAGGGCAGCTGGAGGTGTGGTGGTTAAGGAGCTTCCCCTGTGTTCGGATGGTTGTGGGTTCAAATCCCAGGACCCTGCCCTTGACTGAGGTACCCTCGAGCGAGCACACGGCTTCCCGGGTGCTGCGTCACTGGCTGCCCGCTGCTTCACTTGGTGAATGGGTTAAATGCAGAGAGAATTTCCTGCAGTTCACACTGTGTGCTGTGGTGCGTTCACACGTGGCAAAATGGCCATTTTACACCTGACATAAGAGTTATGGTAGTGTGTGGTCTTTTTACACACATCATTGTCACTGCTAGATTGACAGTGGTCCACCACACAAAGCTATCCAGTTAAGAGCCTCAGATGAAGAGTTAGAGCACAGATAACATGCATTGTGCATCAACAGGTGGGGTATGGTCTCAAGTTAAGAGATTTTAATAAAATGGCAAGAGATCGCTTATTTTCACCACTTCTTTCCACTTTTGATGATTGCTTTATTAAACAAATACACAGCAGAAGATACTGCTGCAGACAGGGCCCTACAGGATCACCCCTTACAGCACACACACGCATAAAGACTCGCACTAGCTAAAGCTTCTCTAGATTATACAGACAGTCTCCTCCTTTTCTTTATAAAGCCAAGTCAAAATCACACTCTGTTCCTGAACACATTCCTTCACACACACGCAGACACACATACTAGCAATTTCAATGCGCATAGTTCATAGTCAGCTTGCACATTCTCGTCTTCTCCGCCTGCTCTTCTCTGCCAGGCGCTTCAGTGTGTGTACGCACTGGGGCTGGGCCATCGGAGAAGCCGTCTCCCTCTAATTACACACGTTCAGGTGCAGCCTACCAGTGCGCCCAGCCAGAATTGCAATTTTTGCTCTTTTTTTGTCTATTACATAACCAGCCTGTCGCAGTTACTCTTTTGAACATTCCGTTCTAAGAGCAGGAGACAGAGTGTGTGTGTGTCTGTGTGTGTCTGCATATGTGTCTGTACCTGTGTGTTTGTGTCTGTGTGTGCACGCATGTTATGTATGTATAAGCTCATTGAAACAAGCTGAGAAATTTTGTCCAAACTTTCTATTGAAACTGCATTTGTGTTTGAAAGTAGAAGAGGATACTTGTTTTTTTCCTGTCTGATCAAGATTTTAATTTAATAAAACATTGCTAATGTGTGCCAGTGTGTGTCATTGGTAGAGCCAAAAACACAAATTAAACTAATACAGTGAACATTCAGAGACATGAACAGAACCATAGGTGTGTACACCTATCACAAGAGCACCCGTATATAGTAAAAAACTGTGTTGTTGTTATGTGGATTTTTATAGTGTAAACCCTAAATATGCTCCCAAAATACTTTAATTTCATTTTAAACTCATTGCCCTTAAAGACAATGTAAAGGTCATTTGTACTGTGCAGTTTACACTGTTAGTTTCTGCGTTAGTGGGGGGGTTTCGACAATAATTAGTTTGGTTCTCAGAAAATATTCGTGATGGACTGAAACAGCGACTGCTGATCCGCATTAAAGTGGGGGTTTACTGTATATTAAAATGATTAATAATTTATTTCATTGTTTTACACCTGGAGTGTAATAAACATTATAGTGCCTCTATATTGTACACATTTACTTTGTGTATGGGGACGGGACTTTAAGCTTCAGCAACATTAGCTTGGCAACCGAAAAGAAAAAAATTCAGTGTCACCAAGGCACCTGAAATCAAAGCTCAAACCAGAAACAAAGTTTTTTAAAGTGAGCTGTCTACAGTATTATTAGAGTAATCAATATGTGAGCAGAACAGTATTGTTAGTAGATCATATAGTAAGAAAATGGGGAAACCGCTTACAAAATAATATGAAAACTATGGTCTGGATCCACTGAAATGATGCTGCCATTATAAAGTGGAAATGAAAAAATGTAAACACAAAAAAGGTCAAATTAGGTATGCTAAGCCACATGCTGTAGCAGTGTTTTACCTTACATAGAAGAACACGCCTGGATAAGACTGAAAGGATGAATAAACCAATGATTCAAACGTTCATACAGGTTTTCTGGGTGCTTTAGCTTCTCTGCTTCCCTAAAATATCTACTGTCTTCCAACTGTTAACTATTTACACACTGCTGTTTCTTTATTGTGGAGTTTCTTGAACTCTGAGCTTGAAGATATTTTCGCAGTTTCACATTCCTGGGAAACAATTAAAAAAACAATGAGAAATAATATCACAAATCAAGGAGACAGTCTGTTCTATTCAACATTTCACACACTGTACTGCAACGAAACCACTTCAACAGGCCTAATTATGCTCTTTTATTGCAGTGTGCAGCTGGCTAGTGCTGATACCCAGTATAAGATCACAAAAACGAATGGTCATGCAATGGGACAAAATTTATCTTCTTAATGATGCATGCGTCCATATGGCCCAACTGTAATTATAGCCACACTTCAACACTACAGCAAAAAGACAGTAATATCTCCAGACTTCTATGAGTAATAGGCATTTTCATGTGTTCCTTGCATTTTCCCACAGTGAAGAAAGAGCATTCTGTTGTTGGACTAAAAATATACAAAACTGTCAGTAAAGTGGCAGTGCAGTAGAGTGTGTTAATGCATGACAGGTAATAAGTGTGAGGCATAGTGGTAACAGAGGCCGTCGAGTAAACAGAGCTGTCATCTATGGATGTGTGTGTCTGCACGCTTTGTGTGAGACATTCTTGGCCAGGACTGTGGGGCGTGCAGTGTTCCGCCAGTTCCCTAACGTTCCACACACACACACACACACACACACAGTCACACAATGCGGATGTGGACAGGCTGATTCTCTGAGAACACTTACATAGGAAATAGAAAGACTAGAAGCAACTTTTTGGTGGAGAGGGTTAGCCAAGATTGATAGTTAGAGAGGGTCACGGTGACACTGCTACAAACACAAAACGTTCCCTGTTTTCATTTCTGGCTTTCATATGATGTTATGATGAGAGATGACTTTCTGGCCTCATAGCTGCACCCGTGGCTTCTTATGTGTAACAAAAGAGCTTTCACAAGATAATTTGTATAAAACCTTTATCTATCTTGTACAGATTCACTGACCAGTGAAAGTGTTATTTGACTTCTCCCCGTTTTTGTTTTTGTTTTTTTTGTACCCCCCCAGTTTTCTCCCCAATTTATCCTTCCATTATCTGACCTGCTTTTCATAATCCAGGGTCCCCTCATTGGTGGCAGCCCACTGCTTCACTTGGTGAATGGGTTAAATGCACAGAAAGAAGTTCACATTGTTCACACTGTGTGCTGTGGTGTGTTCACGCAGGACTATAAGGAGCCACTTATCTAATTCAGTAAAATCTAGAAGTCACTCAAGCTGAAACCTCTAGGAATCAAATTTTACCATTGCTATATAAATACAGTCAATAATCTGCATAACAGGGTCCTAAAGTGCCTATTGTGTGTTGTTATAACAAATACAGTTATTAGTATATAATAAGTGAACTTTATCTCAGTAAAGTAAACCCTAAAGGCCTAAAAATGCCTATTTTTTATAGTGTAAACCCTAAATATACCCCTAAAAACCCTAAAAATGAACACTTTAATTTCATTTAGAAAATGTAAAGGTAGACCCGGATTTGTACTGTACAGTTTACACTGAACTCCCGCAGTGCTGCAATGTAAAAAAACTATGTTACCCCTATAAAGACTGTACTGTGTGTTTCTTGGTATGCGCTGTCATTTTCTTTGGTGTAAGCAGGTAAATACAGTAATGATAAAATGTGATATAAAAAAAATCTGTGAATGCTGAATGAATGAGTGGGGGTTAATTGTACACGTTTTCATAGGTTTCTTACTCTAAATACTGTCATGTACTATGGCGTGCTAAATGCATGCGTGTGTTGCGTTGTATGTGGAGTTAATGTCAGCTGTGTAACTGTTTCTTTTCTAGGGTCTGTCTGTGGTCGGGGGACCGTGTGTAGAGGTGCGACCCAACACTCTAGGTCAGTCTCAGTCGGCCATGAACCTGTCCAGACTGTCTCCTAAAACAGAGCCCAAGAAACGTCGAGCTCCAGCTCCCCCAGCTCCAACAGCTTACACACGCTCAGCCGTCCTGGCCTCGCAAGTGAGTGCTGAGCAATTCACACACACACACACAGCATTCTGTATTGCCTTCTCAGGTGAGAGATACACATGCAGCACATCAGCAGCATAGTTAGCCTTTTAGCACTAGTTCACATATACTGTGGTTCCACATGAGGTTTGTATTGTTGCAATATTATGCTAAAGCTGGATAGTGCAGACAAAATAACAGTAATGTGATTTTACTGCTACATATTGCGATGCCATTCAAAGTAGTAAAGAGCCCATATCATCACTTAAAAGGTCTGTTAATATTGTTTCCAAATGTACATTCATGCACCACTTGAGTACAGTCCCTATGTGGAAACTAAGCTACAAAAACAGCCCATTTTCACAGCCCAACAGCCCATAGTTTCTGGAATGTCACAGAACGAACATTTTCAAATGAATCTTCTAATTCTCAACAGTTTAGCCCCCAGTTTTGCAATATCGGTATTGTAGAGACTCAGATTGCAATAACAATTAGCAGATGATATATCGTGCAGCCCTATATTTTACTCCTGTGGAAATTTGTACATGTCTTATAGGACTGTCACTGTTGATAATATAGTAAAGAGGTAAATACCGATCATTTTGACAGTCAAATAGCCAGCATTTTTTTTTTTTTTTTAAAAAGGTTCAACCGATAAGATGGACTTAACTGTATATGTTTTCTATAGCTGGTCTAGGATGCCTTTAAAAGTCTTAAGATAAACCCGAGGTTTATCACATGCTTCAGTACTTACATGCACTACAGTGCCAATAGGCTGTGTTATCCTAGGACATAGAAGTGTGTAATAAAAGTATGGACTTGCATTTAAGAGTTTAAAATGTGTACACTTAGCATAGTCATCATGCAGACTGACATCTGATCACTGCTGAGTCATTGAGAAAGGAAGCTCCTCACTGCACATTCAGTGAACATGTTTTAAATGAGCTAATTAGGCTTAATTAACTGACGTTCAAAGTCAGTTTTTCATCAGCTAAAATCAATGAACTATTTTCTAGTAAAGTGGCCACACACGCGTGCGTACGCGCATACAGGCCGTCATTCACCTTGGATGAGGACGCGACCACGCACAAGCTGACACAAGATTGTTTGGACTGCCTGAAAGGGCCTTATGAGTAAACACACTCTTAACTGGAAGTGTTTTGTGTGTGTGTGTGTGGTGTGTGTGTGAGTGAATGTGTGGGTGTGAGAGAGTGTGTGTGTGTGGGTGTGGGTGTGTATGCGTGTGTCATAACCCCGGCACTGATTCATAACAGCAATTTTGAATTTTGCTCTTGCAAAACTGCCGTGATTCACCACTGCCTTTACTTTCACATTAAGTCCAAACTATAGATTATTGTATTACAAAACCTCTGCATACACTCGCGGTCAGACATGCCAAGCAAAACCTCATCATAAGCATCACCTATTAAAAGTTGGGGACATGTAGCTTTTCAGAAAGCTTCTTTGGTTTGCATTAACATTTTAAGGGGTGTAGTAGGTGTTTGAAAATGTCAAACTTAATTCTGTACGTTTTTGATACCACAAAAACATGGAGCATCTGAATACACACATGCATGTACACTGAGTCTAACTACGCACTTATGTTCTAGGTTTGTTCTGAAGTTCAGATGAAATTTGGTTTCCTGTGTTAAAAATGTAGAAATTGATTCTACAGAGCTGTAATTATATGTCCATCTTCCCAGACTGGGTTGGCTCAGATAGATACAAGTTTTCAATGTCTGCCATGCTGCCCTTTAAAAAATAAACATACAACCTCGAGAATTTATATTTGCTTTACAAAAAGCTATTTGTACATAGACTGCACTCCCCTTTTCATCTACGAGCATTAAGAGTGCGCTTGTTTGTGAAAACATCAACATCTGTGGCCTGTAAAACATCAGTGGCAGAAATTTCTTTTACTGCTGCAATAAAATCAATGGAATTTCCAGTTTACCATCATCCATCTATTGCCAACATGCAAATACAGCATTTTTCACACGGCAAGCCACAGCCGCACGCCCCCCATTCATTTTCAGGGAAAGATAGACAGGCAAAGCCATGCAGACCGTGTGATTTGTGTGATTGCTGCTTTGGTGACCGAGTTTTTTGGTTTTTCTCTACATTCTTTAGCCTTGCGGCGAATACCTAACCCAGCTACCTTGTTAGTGATGTTCTGGTACGCCTTCATGTTTCTCACAGCATTAAAGATAAAGGGGGCATTTGGCTGATGCTCTTATCTAGAACGACTTGCAATCATTAATTACAGGGACAGCCCCCCTGGAGCAACTGAGAGTTAAGTCAATTCAATTCAATTTTATTTATTTAGCGCCTTTTACAACCAGGTTGTCACAAAGCAGCTTTACAGAGTCCAAAAAAGTCCACTACCACCCCAGATACATTTGTTAATGCCAGAAAAAATTCCGGTGAAATTTATCTCCAGCACAAACCGTAGTGATTGAACTTCGTAGACCTCCCAGTTGTTAGTCTCCATTGTTGTTTCTTGTGCAGACAGTAAAAAAAAAAGGCCTCTTTCCATGTTGTGATTTTGTCCAATCAGAAAGCAGTGACACAGTCGGCAGGATTTAGTTGATGTGTAAAGTTTGTGGCTACAAGTGTGGTTTCAGGCAATCGGATCATCTGTATATATATTATGGGGTTTACTAATGATGTGCTCCCGTTTTCCTTATAATTTGAAGCTGTTCCTTGTGGATCATCGTCATCACGCACTCAGAATGAACCACTGTTTTCTCTAAGCTAACAAACCTAATGTGAATTTGATAAATGCACTTTCACAATCAGTTCCACGTCATTTCTCATTTAGTCCACCAGTGTGTTTGTGTGTGGGAGGAAAAACGAGCTGCCCCTGGTCACTGTTTATTCAGAGAAAAGTCGTGTGCTGTCCATTCTGTCTTCAGCATGTGTACTGAGAAAACGGCAGTTAGACCTGGAGCTCGAGCCCGCGGTGTTGCTGGCAGGGCTGACCTCACATGGTCAGTAGCTGTTGTCTCAGTAGAAACCCTCCAGCCATTTTCTTTGTGATATATCATTCAAACTCTTCTCAAGCCTATGAAACTCACCCAGTTCATCAACACTACGATCACCACATCAGCTTTGTGCCACTAAATCAAACACTCCTGGCTGTCAGGTGACCCTCAGTGCAGTGGACTGTTCCTCCATCGTGTAATGTGTTCAAAATAAACGGCAAAGCAGCTCCATCACATGTACTGTATTCTAAACGTCTGAGCCATTCTACAGGAAAGAGGCCAGTCAAATGAGGTTACAACACCATGTCCTATCTCTCTCTCTCTCTCTCACTCTCTCTCTCTCGCTCTCTCTCTCTCTCTCTCGCTCTCTCTCT
>JBBPCY010000028.1:12710136-12725204 GCA_037974405.1 Brachyalestes nurse | reverse complement strand
TAAAGATCTAATTGTTTTCCTTTGGAAAAATGTTTCATATTCACACTGTAAAACATGTCTGTGTGTGTCAAAATCGTCATTAAAATCAAAATCGCAATATTGTTCAAGAAAATCGTGATAGGTTTCTTTTCTCCATATCGCACAGTCCTACGGTGAAGCTGAGTTTGATAAGCATTATTCAAACCCTGTGGTCAGAAACATCTGCAGCAGGACACACCGGACTGCTAGTGAACCCCATACATACGCAACAGAAACAGTAATGAGGAATGTAACATTACCACGCAGGTGATTTCAAGCGTTCATGTTTTCGGTGTTAATGAGCTTACTGATGTTCAGATGTCAGCGCTGGAAACCGTAACTAGGTGTCTGAGACAGTGTTGTTGGCTCAGGAGGGAGTAAGGCTTAGCATCATGCTGTGTTTACATGTGGCTGTCGAAAACATTCTCACAGCAGAAACGCCGCGTACAGTCTTGACGCAACGTTCTGCGGTTAATGGCTTTGTCATTGATGGGGCAGAATTGCGTGTCGATGCTGAATGAAGACGATGGAATTTCCAGTTTATACTTGTCCATTGGCCACTAACATGTAAACACAACATATGAAACCTGGAACAGGAGTATAATTTCTAACTGTGTTCTCTGCAATCTAATTATTTAATGATTAGACCTTCATACTGAAAGTTAACTGAAGCAGTCGTGATAATTCATCTTTTATAGAGATTACATCCCACTTGATCTGAAATGAAAACGCTCAAGAGAAGAAAAAAAAATCTGTTGCCCTGCTTAGATAATGAAATAATTAACTTCTATAAATAACATGATCAAATAACAACGTTACATGAGAAAAAGTACTGTGCAACGCAATGGTTACTCTCAGCAAGGGTTAATGTGTTTAGCAGCAGGAGAAAATGTTGTTTGTGTGGACCACCAACAGCATTCACACTTCATTTTGTCAAGAAATGAAGCAAAGAAACATTTTCCTCCATCTCCAGGAAGCATGTAAGAGTGTGCGCCTTAGTCCCTGAGCCCACATTACACATTTCACGGGAAAAGGCATTGTGAGCGATAGCAGTCAGGAAATTATACAATGAATATGATATAATACTCATCATTTGCCGTCCGTAATGTCCAATAATAATAATAAGCTACGGCGCTAACCTTTAGGCTACTATGAAAAACATTCTTCGAATGCCCCAGACTTTCTTCAGCCAACAGGGACATTTCATTTACACTAAATCACTTAGAGGCAGTAGAGCTCTGTCATTAAATACACATAAATGCCTCCAAGCTTAATGATGTTTAACGAGTAAAACCAAGTTGCCCAAGTTTAGCTGTCAAAGCCATCGCGCTAGTGAAGCATTATTATTTCCTAGTCTGCATTTGGTGCATTACTGCCATTTAAGAATTTTAAAACGGTGCAATTAGCCATCTGCTCATTGCTACTCATACAATAAACAGAACGACAGATGATAGACTCTGTTTCAGGAGTTGTGTTGCTTGCTGTGTTGCTAAACAGTTTTTAATTATACAGAATCAACAACTAAATAAATATACAGCTTGACATTAGTCTAGATTGTGAGATTATCAGAGATACGATCATGTAAAGAGGATGGTTCTATTGTCAGGCCTAAGGCTGAACTAAGCCTGTAGCTCAGATCAAAACTGCTGTGGGATCAGAATGACCCTCCAGTCATATAATACCTGCGTACTGGCGGTCCTGTTGGGGTCCTGACCATTGATGAAGAGGGTAAAAGGGGTGGAGTAACAAGTAATGCAGTGAAACAGATGTACTACAGCCTGACACTGTAAACTATAAGGCAGACTTCTATGCTGATAAAATGAAGCGAGATACGAAGCAGGCGGCTCTAATGAACTGATGTATTTTTAACTGGAGAGAAACTCATGTACACGACTGGGTCCAGCTCCTGACACTGTCTGTATCCCTAGTGTGCTTAAAGTCCTCACCGGATTTTTCATGGCGTTTGGTTTGGTTGGTTTCAGAACTGCTAACCCCTACGGAAATGAAATATACTGCAGTATATTGGAATTTATGTTGTCTAAGTAAAAAATGTATTTAAAACATATTTTAAGCAATATATTCACATACCATATATTCCTCAAATACGTGTGAAATATATGATTGAAAATACATCGATTCGTCAGCATATTATAAAATATATATTTAAATATAATTACACATATTACCCTATAAATATACTATAGGCCAATACATTGCCTATATATTCCCAAATATATAATGTTTGCGTATATTGAAAATAAATATAGTCCTTTAGTCCTTTAATTAAACCGGATGAAAATATATTGTCTATAATATAATTTTGTATTATATACATTTTTTGTATGGGAGAGCATCACTTTTTGGTTTTTCTCAAGTCATCTAAATTGAGAGTGTAGGCTACTACTACTACTACTGCCAGTTTTTGCTAGTGTTCTGTGAATCTTGCCCTATCTGGCAACAGTTGTTAAAAACCACAGCATCTGTGGCTTTATATCAATTATGCGGTATGTTCCTATCTCCTTGTAGTCTGGTCAAGCTTATGCTTAAGCTATGGTCATCAAAGATCTAAAGGTCTAAAGGTCTAAAGTCTAATTCATTCCTAGATGCATTACAAGTCTGCAGCATCATTTCTTTGGCTGTGGGGCCAGAAGAACGCAAAATGTTCTGTGCGAGCACAGAATCATTACATAGGAATGTGCTCACAGTAATATTGTTTCCAGTTGATATGCATGAATCTAAAATGGATCACAAAGCTTTTTTAAGACCCCAGAATCCAATTTGCCTTGAAGAAAGCGGGTTAACTGGTTTCAGAAGAACAGTGTCTACCATTTTCATAATATGGAGTGGCTTGTTGGAAGCTGACTCAATCATCCTTAAATTTTGTGTATAATTAATCAGGATATGATCAGCCATTTACATAATTTAAGTCATGTGATGTCAAAAGGTTCCAAAGCAAGCTTTATTCCAGTTGGTTTTAGAAAGCTGCTCTACTCAGGAAAACCCATCACAACTAAGAGAACAGTGTTTTTTACAGGTATGACCAATACAGAATTGTGCAAAACAGCTCACCTATACAAAATAAAAATAATAAAATATAAATGGCATAAATTCTTTTTCAGGGGAAGAATGAGCAGTTCATAAAACTCCACTCCTAGTAATCAAAGCCATAATAATAATAGTGTGGAGATGATCATGTGATGGTTTGAAAATGTGGACCAACTGGAGTTTGGACGACATGTAAAATAACTGTTGTTTTAAAGTTACGTATTTCATTATGACCCAAGTTATAAATATCTGGAACACATCACAGAGAGAACTTATAAAACTATATAAAATTTGATACCACTGAATCCAAATATGGTCAGGCCAATAAAACTTACTGAAATAAACATTTAAATCACAGCTTTGCCTGCTACTAGCATGCAACATGCTAACACAAGAGAAATTAGTGCTTTTACTGACCATGTACATTTTTTTAAGTACTTCATATGTGAATATTGTTCAAAATTGTCACATCCCCATCTTTTTCCATTTCCTCACTTACATGGCTGCACTAATAAGAGGCAGTACTGCAGCGTACTGTTCTCTAAGAAAAGCGCTAGGTGGCCTTTGATAGAACATAGCTGTGGTACTAAGGAGCCTTGGGCTTTGATGGTAACAAGCTAATGGCACTTTAAGACTGTGGCACTAAGAGGAGTGTGGCCATAATGCATCTATGTTGCTAACAATGCAACAGCTACAGCATCTAAGGTGATAAAGGCGTTCTGGCACTAAAAGCGCTATGGTGCTAACAGCGTAATGAGGCTGTATTGAATTAACAGGGCTATCCTTACTAATAGGGCCAAGGCAATGACAACATTCTAAGGCGATTTTGGAAATACATTTTTGACCACCTTTCTTCATTCAACACTTTTTACAACTAGCAATAACTTATGAACTCCACTGTATTTTCTTATAAGGTATTAATTTCTTTTCTAGTTTTAGCCGCAGTCAACAGAATCAGAAATTTAGAGAGCAAAGAGTCAAATTATCTGCTACTATCAGCAGCCAAACTGAAATACAATTTCAACGCAAGACTCATTTTTCATTTGACAGGGTTGACAGGTTTTAAAAGTAAAACTTAGTCATGGTGTAATTATGTTTCCAGCGTTATTAAGAAAAGGTTTAATGACATATTTCATGTGCCTTGGTTTATTAGACAGGGAGAATGTTATGAATTACTTGGAACTTTCAGACAGAAATCATAAAATCAGTGAGCTGGGAAGAAGCCAATTTTTGGCCTGCATGTAAAAAAACCCCTAACAAACAAAACCAATAAAAACATATGTGTATTTCCCTAGTGTGAGGCATGATTTCTTCTTTCACAAGGCTTTATAGGTTATAATTACGAAAAACAAAATATTCAGGAGACAACACAAACCCTTCAAGTTACTTCTCAGAATGCACTAGGTTGAATATTTAATATCACTTTTGTGCACAAAGAAGGAAGCAGCTGTTTTTAAGCATTGGTAGCCTAATTTGCAGAAACAGATTGGGAAGATAACACTCCCACACAGATCGGAGGCTGGAAAATGAGCTACAGAGGAGAACACCACAGAGCGTGAACATAATGAACAAATGCACAAGCTCTGTCTTATGAAGAGTTCTCATCAGTCACTTTTTGGATAGTGTTCTCAGTTTTCAAAAAAGTGGTCCCTTTACATTTAATAAAAAATGGAATAAATGTGTTTTTTATTATTGGAAGCAGAAAAGATATCATAACACCTTAGCTGAACTGTCAGCACTCTTGAAAGCAGACCTCAAATGATGGTATTAAAGAAAATTAAATTTTAACAAACATCTTTAAATGGGATCCCAAGGCATAACTTTGCTTAGGGACCCAGAACCACATTATCTGCTGTAAGGTTTACATGACAAATTAGCCATTGCATGTGTACAGTAGGTGTACCTGATGTGTATTATGAATTATGCATCATAAAGTCATGAACACCACCAAATTCCCTTGAAAACGCTATTAGCATAGCTGTTATAGTGTTAGCCTTAACCTTAGATGGAGCGTCTCATGTCTGTTGCCTGCAAAGCTGGCCATGGCTGTCAGACACTCTGGCAATAGGCAATAGCGGAGACTAGGGATAGTTCAGTCTTTTTAGACTAACTCTTACTTTTCAAAGGAGAAACCACACTGGCAAAGTTTAATCTAAGCTTAGACAGAGCTAGAGCTATGGAACAGTTTGTGCCATGAAAATGCCCACCAGTGGCAAAAAGGCTTCAGACTGTGGTCCATCAAAGCAGTTAGATTCATAAGAATGTGACTGAACCACCAACTCAGACAATACAAAATTGAAGGAGAGAAGATAGCATTCCTTAAGGATTTGAAATGAAGCCAGGGACAGAAACGTTTGAGCTGAAGAGACTGAGAAGAAGATAAAATGAAGCAGTGGGTGGTTTCAGAAACGGAGGAGAAGCACAACCGCTCCACTGCTAAGAACAATGCCTGTGAATCAGCGCTGTGCGATTAGGGAACAAGCACTGCAAAATGCACTTAATAAATCTCAGTGGAGGTGTAGGCTCAGAGAACAGCAGTAAAATCAGAAGGAGACAAAAAAGTAAAAGAAGCAGAAGAAGAAGGTCTTTATTTACCACCATCAAATGGCTAGTACTGATTCTGAACTCCGACTGGCTTAGCCAAGTCTGAATACTTGCTATTCAGCCTACATATTCAATCTTATTAGTTAAATTTTGTATTAATGCAAGTTGTTACAAACCTTTGTGATGTTTTTTAAATTATTTTTGATTGTCATGTTTCTTTGCAACTATAGCTTAATGTTGAGTTTCTCTGCTTTGTGCAACAGCAGTTTATTGTGTTTTTATCAATAATAAATTACATTATTTATTAAGAATTTGTGTATTTTATCACCATGTATTGTGCCATAACTTTTTTTTCCCTTAGCAAGACTAAATCACTTGGTTTTATTTAAAAAGCTTAAGAGACACTTAATATTCATACATGGTTCCTACTGATATGATGAACCCATTTTAAAATATCCACAAAACATCTGAATACAGTGGCATATGCTTCAGCTTTGATGAAGGCTGCAGTGGCAGTGTGCAGGAAGTGTCAACTAATCCACACAAATACCTACTGGAATTCATGCTGCTATGCGTCAGCACAGCTGTAGAAATATTCAGTGAACTGAAGTAATAAGAGGAAGTGCTCAAAATGACTATGCCTGAACTCACTGCCCATTCTTAAACTCTCATTATCACCAGTGCACCAATGCACAGCGGCAATCACCATAGATTTAATTTCACACTCTTCTAACCGAAGGATTAACAAATTATGTCAGTCACGTATGCTACACGGAACAGGGAATTTAGCTTCAGTACAGAAAACTGTACTTTCAAACCTGTAATTAAGTGTAATTTACACTTGAAGATTGAAACAATTCAGGTGACATACTGCCTACTGCTGGATTCAGATAAGCTTTCACTGCAGTAGCCTCACAAAAATGAGGCTCAATTTTGTTGCTTCGTCCCATTCTACACCACCACTACCTATGAATGGGGAATATAATGTATTACCATCATTGTGCTAAATTTAATCACAATCCACTTTTTTGTGTACTTCATGGGTACTTCTATGACACTTACCTGCAACTTAAAAAGAAATTATGTCAACAGTAGTGAGCCTGCAAACAACAAAAAACGTTAACCATATACACTGTGACTTGTAGCTGTTGTCTAATTCAGAATCAAATTTTATTAAATGTAAAAAATGTCACTAATCATGAAGGAACTTTGGTAATACTTTACTGAGTGTCAGTATTTTTAAGGCTTCATGACCATTTAAGCATTTCATAATAACTGAAATAAACCTACACACACATTTTTAATGGCTTATTTTAACAAGGATCTACTGTCATTGAACCAAGTAGACAGGACATAGGTTTGACATTACAATACTTAATATTTAATCATTAAAATTTGTGCAATATTTTTTTTCATCAATTAGTCCTATTAGGACCCCCACTAATAGGTGATTAGAGGAGCTGCTAAACACAAAGTGTGGAGGCTGCTTTTATCATTTTGCCTCAAGGGTCTCAAAGTTTTTACTGAGTCACTGCCTTCTCTGGGCTGAAGGTTCAGAGGGCTGGAGGAAGTGGGCAAGTGGGCTGCAGGCCCAGTGGTGGGCTGATGCATCTTTGAGCATTACAGCAGCCTGTTGTAGGAGTGTAAGAGAGAGAGAGAAAGAGACAGGGAGTGAGAAGGAGAGAGAGAGAGAGAGAGAGAGAGAGTGAGAGAGTGGAGAGAGAGAGAAATCAAGTAGGTGTTGTGATCGCTTGGATTTGTATATTTATATCCTCGTCTTTGTCATGACCTTAATTTTCTTCTTACTGCTGAGCTATTTGGATAGTAAGCTAATGAAAATATTTTGTAGTCTCAGCAGGTTGAACAAAAAAGCAGTGCTGATGTTATGGAACAGCCAAGAGCACATGGCCTGCGGGTGAGACCATATAAAAGGGACACATAGCTGCTTAAATGGAGATATGTGCTTCCGTCTGACTACACTGATAGCTTGTTGTGTATGTCTATGTAGAGAAAATATAACTGCTTGAGATCCTCTGCCTAGACATTCTTGCTGCCAATGGATCCTCCTCAAGCAGCCAATGGACCCTCTGCATGCCTGACTGCTCATCAGAGCCCAAGCTCCTTCCTTACTTACCAGCACTTCCCCAAGATCACAATGATGACATGGAAGGGTTCCTGGGTACCTTTAAGAGGGTGGGCCGGCAGGAGAGGTGGCCAGAAAGAGAATGGAGTGAAGCTTTTTCCCCACTCCTTACTACTATGCCCTCCGAGTGGTGGCACACTACCCCTCACAAGGAGATCCTGGAATGGTGGTTCTGACCTCCACCCTCGCCACCCAATTTCACGATTTCTAAGATGGATGCCCTTCTGGGAAACACCCAGTAGTGGTTAAAGTGGGACGTTCTCTCACCAAAGGAGATTGTGGAGTGGGTGGCCTGAGGAAAGAAGAGCTGTGGGGATGAAGACCAACGTAGACTCTGGTGATATGACACCTGGGTCCAAACCCAACCCACCCTTATGGCCCTGAATGAGGACAGTGCCAACAATGCAAGCCCAGAAGGTAATCCCTCTCCTCCACTAACCCTATCACTGTTCTGTCTCAGCAGGCCACCAGAGAGGGGAGTTGAGTGGCTGAATCATTGTTGTCAAGGGAGAACGGCAACAGCCAGACCAGAGGGGAACCCACCAATCTGTTTGTCATTCCCCACTCCAAGATTAATACCATCATGCACCTGGCTCACACTCACTCACTTGGGGCCACCTGGGAGCACACACCTTGGAAAAGATCTGAGACTGAGATTGTTCTGGCATTATGTAATACAAATAAAGGGATGAAAAAACAATCTATTTACTTAGTAGTAATGCATTCAAAGCCAAGAAGTTGAGTAGGGTAATTTGCACACATCTGCAAGTTGCATTTAAAGACATATAAAATGCTCGTTTCAAAAAGGTAGTCTATTCAAAAACATTTCAGAATGACAGAAGATAAAACTATGACTCTACCTAGATTCTATACCTCATTTGAACTTTTATGAGAAGGTAAAAACCAGCTTGTTCATGACGGAGCTACACAAGAGTTACAATAACGTTTTAGCCTTTAACTTGCATTTCTGTTGTCTGAGTACCCGTTAAAATTGTTACTTAAAAATACTACATTAGGCTCAATATTAGCAAAAACTGTAGCAGAAAAACGGAATCAAGACATATGTGTCAATATCTTTTGACCTTGCTTTGAGCACCAGATAACTGTGGGCCTATGAATATGTATGAATCATGTCTTCACATATGTTTGCTCCCAATGTAACGTATGAACATTTATGTATTGACAGAACTGACCACTTTATAAATGCCGTATTAACCATGGGGAATATTCTAAAACCTGCAGAAATGTCATGGATAAAGAGAACGGAGAGATTTTTATATATTCCTCCTCCACACAGGGATCTGAATTCACCTCCCAACCCAGTGCTTGTTCATGCATCAGTACCTTAGAGTTTAGATTAGAGTTTTCCTTCCTAGCAAGGCAGCTGGATGCAGATTAATTCATGTGCGATGGCAAAAGTGATGTTCTCTACGGGCAATGAGGCAAGAAAATGAACTGTGCTTATAGCAAATAACAGGACGCTCACGAGGTGGCTATTCATTGTGTCACACAGGACAGGAAGATGCTTACAACTCAGTCAGTCAGGGAGAAGATCTTTACAGATATCACTTTGCTTTTAAAGGTGGAAAGGGGTAATATTTTCCTATAGCCTGCTGAGGATGTGTTTTTATGTTGGGTGTGAATCATTTTTGTTGATAGGAAAAATGAATTGCGTTTTCAAAAATCAAATCACTCATGCTCTGTGGTTAGTTTGCCTGTATGTGTTGTCCCACATGAATGAATTAAGAGGTTGTTGAAGGAACACACCAGCCAAAATGAAAAAGGTAACCATTGCCACGTCTACTGTAAACATACTTACTCATGTCTTACATGATGCGGTGGTACTTTCTAAAATACAATTTCCTGGTTTAAACAATAGGAAAATTCCCTTCTGATGATGTGTTGTTGAAGTACAAGTACATTTTGGAAGACTACAAGTTACTTGGCATGGATGCCTGGGACAATTTATTAGCCCCTGGATCAGTGCACTAAGAACACTAACCTCAAACTCAGTCCCTATTCCCCACGATGACTCCTAATGCCTAGATCTAAATCACCTGAGTTTTAAGCATGTGACACTAATTAATGGACATAAATACCTTGCTCATTCAAGTATTGCTGTGGACTGCACTTGCATACTAAGTGTGTTGTGGACTTTGTTATTTGACTTGACTGATTTGTATTACCCTGCCGGCTTTTCTCGACTTTGATTCTTGTCTTACCCGTTGTTTTGTTTGCTGATTCGGACTTGCATTTCTGGACTATTTAGACTACATTCTTGTACAAGATTTGAAACTGTTTGCTAATCGGACTGTCTTTTGGTTTTGGAACTGCCAATATCTGTTTTTTGTAATTAGCTGCTTTACAGGATGTTGTTGCCTCTTTGACTCTGCGCTTGGGGCTATCTTGGACTGAACCTGACAATCAGTCAGGATGTGTGGACTGTGGTAAGGATTCTCTGTAGTTATAACTGTGCAGTGCATGCTGGGTATTGTAGTGAGAGAGCACAGACAAACACCAATCCAAAGCAAAAGTGTGAACTCCATTAAAGTATAACCATTGCTACACATAGGCTGCTTGCAGTTTGACACTCATGAACATTTGATTGATATCACTGAAATGACTGACAGGACTGGGAACCTGGTCTACATATTGTGTGTAAACAAGCAAACAGTGTGGTAGCTATTTGACTTTAACAACAGTAAACTACAGTTAGAGTGGCTGGTGTTGTTATATAACAGTGCTAGAGTATACAGTTACAGAAGAAACCTGAGATGGCGAAGAGCACATCTGCAGGAGAGTAAGCTTGCTGGTAACGTGTATGCAGCAATATTCATATTTTGAATACTTATTTATGACATTCTTATGCTCGAACTAAACATCTTTTATGGCAAAATCCCATTTGTAAATTTTTTGGGTATATGTCAAAATAAATAGATCATTTTACATTTTAATTCAATCTGTGTACAGTAGACTCCTGGGGGTTACGTTCCAAGAGCACCAGCACTCAGCTTAATACATTACCCTTAAAAAAGGTAAAGGTAAACACTTGTACGTCCTGTACAGTTCACACTGAACTCCCGCGGTGCTAGAATGTAAAATACCGATGTAACCCTTATATAAACTATACTGTAATTCATGCAAGTGCATTTTCTTCGGTTTAAGCAGGGTAAATACTGTATTAATTTAAAATATTTTTGCTCAAAATTAATGAATTTAAATATGTTTCACATTCAAAACAAAAAAAGTCTCATCTTACTGAATATCTACATTCATGTCATTTGACATTTTAATCCTTCACACTATTGTGCAGGATTTTACAAAAGAATTCTCTCCCATGTTAATTGGATTTATGGTAGATTTTGTGCAAAAATGACCTGAAAAATGTTTTATAATAAAAACAGTGCATTTCTTTGTTAAACAGTCATTCAAATGCTTTGAAAAAAGAAATATTAAATACTATTGTGTTCCACAATAAAATACAAATAAAGGGAATATCATCCATATATATGTATCAGGGCTCCAGACAAAATAAAAACCTTAGGACCTTAGAATGTGATATAAATAAAAAAAAATGTCATGCCGCATTTTGTCTCCAGTCTTACCCCACGTAATGAACGTTAAAACGAAACAAGAAATCACGACATGGACTAAATTGTTGCCAAAGTAAAACACTTTCTCGTATAGTAATGTTTATTTTTCCTATATTTTAGAATGCGCTCTGCAATTTTGCTAGGTTTTGCGAATCGCTTCAAACGAAACTCAATCTGTCCACACTGCTCTCGATAGTGCCCACACAACAGACATGCTGGCTCTAATCCAATCTGGCGCGTTTTTGCCATTTTCGGCCGAAAGTTTTTGGTGACCGAATATTCGGAGCATCCCTAATATATATAACAGGGGCGTAGATAGCATTTTTAATGTGGGGGGGCGAATCGGCGGTGGCGGGGCTTGGGGGCGGGACTTTGGGGACGGGCACCAATGAGGCAGCTCCTATGTCACAGGACCCCAGAACAATAACACAAGATCATCATCTGTGCTTTGGGGGGGGGGGGATCGAGGTCTGAGGGAGACACATCTCCCCGTCCCCACCCCCATGTGCGCCCCTGATATATATATATACAGTATATTACCACAGAGCAGTTTTCCGGAATGTCATTTATTTTTCCTGCAGACAAAAATGACTTAAACCCAGATTCTATGACCAGTGTGTGAATATAGTGAATGCTGCTTAGAAAATTAGCCTTTTGTCAGGGCTGGGGACAGCAACAGTTTAGCAAGTTGAAAGATCCTGTCTCCTTTAGTTAAGAAAATATAGTTGTAAGTCTGGCTCTCAGGCCAGTGTTGTTTTTAGTGTTTTTGTTTAAAATAAAAAGATGAATCACTTCAACTACAACTGGTGCGTGTGTGCCTGCCTAAAGTGCCTGGAGACGGAAAGGAGCCATGACGACTTTCTCCTTCTTTACCCATTTCTGGTACTGCTAATCTCAATGAACCTTCTTTATTTAATTAAACTCATCCATATAAGTTTCACAGCCAAATAAAGAATTGAGTAGTGCTTTATGTCTATTAAGCCCATGTGGGAGCCCACTCACAGTGCATCTTTATTGCTTTAATGATCTGCCAGTGCGTTTTTTGATGCTTTCCTTTTTTTCCAACATGTAAACCATTAGCTGGTTTCATTTTTTTGTTGTTGTTGTTAAATCTACATATACATTGGGAAAATGACTAAATAGGTGGATTGAAGAAGAGAAATCAAACAAGCCTCAGCACGATGTGAGGATTTGTGGGAAGAAAAAAAAGCTAAAAATGCCTCAATTTCCATATTGCCTCAGATTCTATCCGTTCTACTTGCACGCTCCCAGACACGTAATCTTTTATTAATCTCCCCGTCTATTCTCTTGAACACCTTAAACTCTCGACTCAAAGCAAAGCAATCTTGCTGCAATCTCTCCACATCTCAAAGGGGAAAACAAAAGGGTTGCCGTGCTTTCTACTCTTCATTTTAGTCTCTGTAGAGCTGGCATTTACTTGAAACACCAGTGGAAGCTGATGTTTTAAATAGCCTCTAGACACCTCCAGTCTCCAGGCAGGGGTTTGGGCGAAACTGGTGGAAGGAGACACCTTTTAAGGGGTTTAAATTTAAACACGCTCTCTCCTTCTGCCTTTGTCGTGCTGCATTGCTCCTGCTTTTAAAACGTTACTGATGCTCAACTGATCCAAATGCCTACTCCCCCACCCACAGACCTGTGATTCAGCAGAGATGGACAGTATGGTGCATTCTGGAACAGAAACACAGAAGAGGTTTAAATTAAGTTTCCCATTCTGCATCTGTCACAGTATTTAACAAGCATATACAACAATAGCTTTTAACACAAGCATTGTAACACTTGAGTAGACATTGCTTTGTGGATTCTTAACTTACCTGTAATTTACATTCAATTAAATATCCATTAAATTAACCTTTATTTCCCTAAACATAAAACTTACCTGAACCTGAACCTCAATCCAAAACCTAAACCTGATCCTCAGTTCAATTCCTAACCCTAACAGAGAATCAGACCGGAGAGTTTTTAACACTTCTATAGATAATTTGTAAGGGGCTACATATACTGGCAAAAAAGTCAGATGCATCTTGTAATAATAACTTAATGTGTACAGCCCCTAGCTACAAACCTGCTTGTCAAGTCAAGGTAGTTTAATGTCATTTTAAACATCTACATATTACACAGTGACAAGAAACAAAATATACAACACTTTGTTGTACATACAACGCTTTTTGACTAGTTAGTGCTAGTTTTTGCTAGCTGTATCACATTTAAGGTGATAGGTTTTCTTGATATGCTATAATAACCAATGACCTGCTAATTTCCTATCCCAGCATTCATAGGGCGAGAGACGGAGAAACAACCTGGACAGGTTGCTAGTCTATTGCACTGCACACAAAAACAAACACATTTTTGCACAGTCACACAAGGGGCAGTTCAGCATCTCCAGTTTACCAGAAATACATGTCTTTGGGCTGTGGGAGGAAACCGGAGTTGCCAGTGCATGCACAGGGAGAACATGCAAATTACACACAGAAAGAATTCTGCCCACTTCAGCCAGGAATCAAAGTTTGCTGTGAGGCAACAGCGCTAACAACTGTGCCACTGTGCTGCCACTTACATATACATTTTTAATGTGGTTTTCGTATACCCTTATAGAAACCCTACAATTAGAAAAAGCATGTTCATATTTGTAAAACAAATCTGTGTATGTTTACTTGTAAAACTTCACATGTGAAATATATGTGACATTTTTGTAAGGGCCCCACAATTTTACTTCCACCCAAAATAAAGAAGAAGAATCTCAAATCTCAAACCTCATATCTAGACCAGCAGTTCAGTCTGTGGTGTTTTACTTTATCTGCTCTGTTTGATCTTGGCATTGAGCCCATCGCCCACAGTATTTCACCTTCAAACTCCCCATTTGGCTTTTAAATGTGACAGAGAATAAAAGACAGCCAAGAATTGAGGGTTTTAAATGAGGGTGCCAAGCTGTGATGCGGATGGCCTAATGTGGAAAGCTTTGGTAAAGATGATTCGATCTGCTTCCCCACCTTGAGTGTTTTCCAGATCATGTACCACTGTTTCAAACTTTATGCATGCATTATGCATGGAGGCTGCGGCTAGGAGGTTCTTAAAAACAGAATGCACTTGGGAATCGGGGGAGGAAAATGAGCGCGGGTGGGTAGGAAGAGAGCAGGGCCTAGTTATAAGTAATTTATTTGATTCCTCCTGCCCAAATATTTAACAGCACCAGAGAATGAAAAGCCTTCTGTACCCTGCTTTCACATGTGAAAGACATTTCTTTTTTTATTTATCTGTCTCCTCTCCTGCTCGCCAATTCTCAGCATGTTTAGGGGAAGCTTGAGCTTGCGGGAGAATTCCAGCACAGCTCAATACAACGCTGGGGCCGCACTGAAGTGTCAACACACACACACACACACACACACACACACGCACACACACACTGTCAGAATTCAAGCCAAAAGGGACTGAAAAAGACCAGAGAAATATGTCAAAGTTGTTACACAAGCTGACTCTCTCTTTCTCTTTCTCTCTCTCTACATATTTTGTCTCTCTCACCAAAACTGTACCAAGCTTCTCTAAAGAATAACTTTTCAGATGTTAATTTGCAATTACTACTTTAACATGCAATAAAATAATTGTCGCTGTTAAGTAAATAATGCATTAACGCGATAATAATGCATTAATCTATAAATATATACATAAACACACACACACACACACACACACACACACACACACACACA
>JBBPCY010000028.1:12675376-12695044 GCA_037974405.1 Brachyalestes nurse | reverse complement strand
ATAATTGCTGCAAAATGTAATGGAGTAAAATAAAAAGTAGGCATTAGTATTTTTACTTAAGTAAAGTACAGATACGTGAAAAAAATACTTAAGTACAGTAACGAAGTACAAATACTTAGTTATATTCCACCACTGGGGATAGAACACTGAGTAGGACAGGGACAAAACAGAGGGACAAGGACAATGACTTAGAAAGGGACAGACAGAGGAAAGGAAGCCTAGCGTCTACGAATAGTCTGAGCAGGAAGATTAATGGGAGGCATGCTCCAACTCTGAAAGCTCAGGAGGAGGAGCTGTCTTCTTCCTGTGGCGCCTTCGCCTTATGGTGGACATATCCTGGCCAGGTGAATCTTTACTGGCCATTTCTGCTGCCTTTATCCAACTTTAAGTTATCCACCTTTATGAGAGTAAGAACTGTGTTTTTGGTGTTTTTTATTACTCCGCTTAAGGCCATTCACCGCAGAAGCCCAGCCTGTGGGCCCCAAGACAATAGCTTTGATGCTGCTCTTGGCCTCCTCAGCCCTGATATGCTACGCACACCCTCCGGTTGCCTCATGGCCTTCGTCCAAACCTGCATGCAGTGTATCAGGGAAAGAGGCAGGCTCCATACCCCTTACAATGGCCATAACTAAATCTACCAGCTGGCCGATGCATTCAGCCCCACTCACTTCTTAAAAAAGTTTGGACTGTGTCCATTTAGTTCAAGGTCAATCTGTGGTGAGTAGTAGCGAGGACTTGGAGGTGGATGCACAGGCAATTAGGGACTTTATTTAGAAACACAAATATAACATGAATTTACACAGTGAAAAACAACAAAACAACTACAAAGAGTGTGAACTACAAACAGGAACAATATGAGTAGTTTCATTGTTGACTAACAAACAGGAATGACTCCCAGGCCATACATGCACACAGGGTTAAACAGGGAACGGCTTTCAAAAGCACACATAAATCTAAATTTTTAAAATAACTGCAGCACTCACCCAGTTGGCTACATAAGTGATTCTTCATTTGCTACTGGCTTTAATCCAATCTCCATTCCACTGTTGGACAACACTGCTTCTGGATAACATTTCATTTAAAATCATTCTTAGCCCGGGTTCAAAACCACTGTACCCAAAGTCAGTAACATTCTAAACAATACACCATTTCATGTAAAAGTTCTGATAATGATTTTGTTTACTTCTCAGAGACAGAATTATGCATGCTGAAAAATCCTTTTAAAATATCCAAACTACTCCTTATTTGGAATTGCTCAAAGGGACTACATTTGGCATCTTTATTGCTAACAAATATACTTCATCAATAAATAATGGTCATTCTTTCACTTGAGCTGGTTGCAAAAGCTTATCATTGTGTATCCCCAAGAGATGCCAAGCTAGTAACGCAGAAAAGGAAGTGCTAACATTATCTCCTTATTGCAGATCTTCCATCCACCTCTCGCTCCCTTTCAGAAAGTGTCATGGCTAAGGGGGCACTTCATACTCAAGAAGACAGAACATTTGCAGTTCCGTTTTTTTTCAGTAAGCCCTCTTTCGGTGTAGCTGCCTCCTTTAGTTTTAGTCAACTTTTGAGCCTTGCAGTGTGAATTTACTCCCAAATACACATATTGATCGCAAGTTTCCATTTTCTTTTGCCAGCGGTTTGAGATCAATAACAATTTTCATTTGACAGTTATGTGTTCATTGCTAATTAGAGTTGTTGTTCTCAAGATAATCTTCAGATGTTGACTGAATTAGTGAAGCTTGAGTTGCTGGCAAAGTAGCCATCACTTACTGGAATAACAGAAACCTACATGATCGATACTTTCATTCCAAGAACTAAAATATTTATTCAGTGTGGTAATAAGCACATTTTTACACACTTTTCTGTTTTTCTGTTTGTGAACTTGAACCTTTTAGATAAATACTTTTCTCTGGACAAATGATTGTATGTATTCCACTGTGTGAACATCAGTCAAATGTCATCTCTAGATTATATAATGACTATTATATTAGCCTGTGGCCACTCTACACTATAGCATGGCTACAACTTTGAAATCATTTGATCATCTCTTTGCAATGGCACTTGTGAAAGGGTGGGATATATTAAGCAACAAGGGAACAGTCTGTTCTTGAAGGTATGTGTGTTGGAAGCAGGAAAAATGAGCAAGCGTTAAGATATGAGGATCTTTGACAAGAGTCAAATTGTGGCGACTAGTCAAGTCAAGTAGGTTTATTGCTATTTCAGCCATACACACAGTGCATGGTGTTGAGGGTCCACGTGAGGTTCTCCGCATTGTGAACACCAAGGAACTTGGTACAGTGGAGGATTTCCACTGAAGAGCCATTGATGTTCAACAGATAATGATCACGATGTGTTCTCTGGAAGTAGATAACCATCTCTTTTATTTTGTACATATTCAGATATTGGCTCTGCACCAGTTAATTAGCCAAAGCACCTCCTCCATGTATACCACCTCCTCATTCTCACTGATCAAACCCACCATGGTTGTGAACAGTCGTGAGTCATCAGTGTGAACACATCAGTGAGCTTCTTAGCCCTGGGCGGCTCCTGTACTCAGCCTTGTGGCGCAGGAGATGTTGCTCCTGATCGTGACTGACTGTTTCGCAGTCAGGAAGAAACATAAACCCTGCAGTCTCAAGGCCAGTTCAGGCCCAGCAGTCTTAAGTTCCTAATCAGGTACTGAGAAACTATGGTGTTTAATGTTGAACAGAAGTTTATGAACAGAAGTCTCACATAAGTGGCTTTTTTGTCCAGGTGGGTGATGGCTAGGTGAAGGGTGGTGGTGATGGCATCACAAAACACAAACTGTAGAATCTAGTGAGAGGGAATTTATATGCAGCATGACGATCCTCATGACGACCACCTGGTCGCTGGAGGACAGGCTTTTCCAGCAGTCCATCCTCGAGGTTCTTTTCTTGTTGATATCTTAACTGAAGCAGGGTCTGATGGTGATAGACATGTGGAGCAGTTTATCTGATGAAAATGTGACAGCAAAGTCCACACACAAAGTGCCACACACATGTGCATCAGAACTAGACCATGGAGCAGTGGAAGAAGTCTCTTCTTGTCTGTTCGGGTTTCATTTACATCATGTGGATGACTGGGTGTGTGTGCATGGCTTATCCCAGGAAAAATGGCAATAACATAAACTATGGGAAGCTGGGGGAGGCAGTGTGATGCTCCATCCATGTGGATGTTACTTTATCACCAATTTAAATATTGTGGCAGACCAAGTACACCCCTTAAATGCTATTCCTTAATGGCAGTGGCAGTTTCAGCAGGATAACGCACCTTGCTAACTGCAAAAAGGAGTGATTCAAGAGTGGTTTGAGGAATATGACAGTTTGATCAAGCATCTATGGAATGGGCTGTAAAAACTAGTCAAATCAATGGACACCCCACCTCACAATGAACAGTACGTACTGCTAATGTCTTGGTGCCAGATACAACAGCACACCTAACACACACACACACACACACACACACACACACACACACACGAGAGTCATCTTTGGTACCATTTTTTATTTTCGAACACACTGTCATTCCATTTAGCAATTATTTTTTAAAGAATTCTTATTTTCCAACTCAGTTGTTTAATTCCTGAAGCTCATTTTGCCTAATCTGAAGGGATTAGTGACTGTGATGTGTGGCCTTTTTTTCCCCATCATCAGATTTATTTAAAACATTTCAACTACAGATATTGAAAAAAAAACTTTTGCTAGTGTAATACATACTATTCCATCCTAACTAGAAGCTTTTTTACTGTAATGATCTCCACCACCTTATAGTACACCTTGTATTAATATAAAGTAGAGGACATTTTTTGAATGCGAGTACAACAAAACAACAAAATACAAACTACTGCATATACTATACACATGTGTGCGTGTGTGTGTGTGTGTGTGCGTGTGTGTATGCACAAGGCTCACCCTATAGCACTGCAAAGTCAGGATTCGCTGATGCTTAGTACTCCGGCACTGTGCACGAAACATATCACACAAGGAAAAAAATACAGAGAGCGCCAAATGACAAATGGTCTTGTGTATGAAAAATTCAACATGCGCTTTTGCTGCTGGGCCAAAGCGGTTTCAACCGCTGGCCCTTTCCCATTTTCCTGTGGAGGAGACCCACTTCATGCCACCTCCTCCTCCTTCTACTCATCCTCCTCCTCCTCGTGACGTGCTGAACCCCTCCTTCTCGCCGCAGAGTGCACGCGCGTATATAAAGCAGTGGCGCGCTTTCAGCGGGATTCCAGTTGACGGACAGCTCCGAGGTGCTGAAAGCAGCGCCAGCATGGAGGCCACATCTCGAGGAGCGCGCTGGACACTTTTGGCGCTGTGCTGCTGCTTTCTGGCCAAGGGCCTGGCGCAAGACTTCGGCCAGACGCAGTTCATCTGCACGTCCGTGCCCAAGGACGTGGACCTATGCGCGGCCACGCTGCAAAACAGCGTGCCTGGAGAGGACCTGAAGAGCACGGTCATGCAGCTGAGGGAGACCGTGCTGCAGCAGAAGGAGACCATCATGAACCAGAAGGAGACCATCCGCGAGCTCACCTCCAAACTCGCGCGCTGCGAGAGTCAAAGCGCGCCCGACCCCGGGGAGCTGCGAGGCGGAGGAGGAGGAGGAGGAGGGAGAAGGAAGGAGCAGGGCACCAAGAACACCATGGGGGATGTGTCCAGGGGGCCCACAGATACTTTAACGCAACTGTCCCAGACCCTACAGTCCCTGAAACAGAGGCTGGAGAACTTGGAGGTAAGTACTTTCAGCTTAATACGAGGCTAGCATTTAATTTGAAGCGTATTCTCATTGTGTCAAAAAAGTTCTGCTGTACAGAAAGAAGGGCAAAATTTCCTCTATTATTCGTTACTTATATATATAATACATTCAAATATTATTTTTCTTGTTTGTAAATGCACTTTTATTGGTCAGTAGCTTCACATCCATTTTCTATTTTTTATTCTTTGCGTTTTTTTACTAAGACTTTTTTTGAGTTATTTGTGCACTTTCATCAGCTTTTTTTGTTTAAAACTTGTAAGTAAGGTTTTATTATTATGAATCAGAGGAGATCAGAGGGTTTTCAGGCCACCTTGCTGTGACTCTGTCCCCTCAGACTGCGCGGTGTTTAAAAACAGGCAGGCTCAGGAAAACTAATCCGCACGTACTAATAATGGAAACCAGCGAGTCCACCTGAGGACAGCAGTCTAACGCTAACAGATTTAGCGCTCGGCATCAACGTAAGGCACTAAAGCCCTTAAAGATTGTAATCCTGCTTTCTGGCAGTTCTCCGCGTCCTCGGTGAATTCTCTCCTTCCGTTCAGCAGCGGCAAACTGTGTGCACTCTAAAACAGTGATGGGTGTTTTGTTTCTTTCCTTTTTTGTAATGTCGCCTTCCATCTTCCACAGCAATTCAGTCGCAACAACAGCTCGGTGCAGGCGAACAGCCTGAAGGAGCTGCTCCAGAGTAAGATCGACGACCTGGAGAAGCAGGTCCTGTCCCGCGTCAACAGCCTGGAGGAGGGCACCAAGCCGGGGCTGCGCAACGACACGGAGCAGCGCGCGCGCGTCGAGTCCACCCTCACCTCCCTGCACCAGCGCATCACAGACCTGGAGAAAGGTGAACGGGGGGCTCCTTTTTATTTATAGCCCAATCAGTCGGTACTAGAGACGATAACAGGTGCACTTACTTTTACAAAAAGCTCTGCTGCAAACGGGTTCAATTCATAAATGGGACCCCTTTGGAGAAGGACAAGGAAAAGGAGGGGAAGAGGAGGACGAGGAGAGGGAGAGGGAGGGGTGAGAGCTGCTGTTGCACTGCAAGTTATGCGACATCAGTTTTACAGCATTGGAAGGACGGGATTCAATCAGAGAAATCTGAGGATTTTTTTGTTCTGCGCATGCCCCTCCCCCCGCGACACTACTCCCTTAAAAAAACCCCGTCCCAGTCCATGAACCTTTTTTGTGCCTTTGCATGTGCGTCATCGCACAAACGGCATCAAACAATGATTGTAGAAATCTGGAGGGAGGAAGGGAGGGAGTAAGTGATGATACATGAGAGTGCAGTACATTAGTGCCTTTTAATATCAACTACCCTCCAGCAATGCACAAATGACGTTTATCTGGTTCACCCAAACATCAAGTTCACCCAAACTTTTTTGATCTTCCACCAAATATCTCCTTTGGTGTATTGAATCCTTTTTGGGGAAAAAAACATTGCATTATTGATTGTACCCTTTAAATGTCCACACTATAAAAGATGTCATATTTGTATAGCCATGATTAAAAATCTGGTACTCAACATTGTGAGTGCTGAGAAATATCACCTTCTACAGATGCTTGAGAGAAATTCTTTTCTTCCACCCACAGGTCAGAAGGAAAACCGACCGCTGGACAAATTCCAGTTGACGTTCCCCCTCAGGACCAACTACATGTATGCTAAGGTTAAAAAGAGTCTGCCAGAGATGTATGCCTTCACCGTGTGCATGTGGATTAAGTCCAATGCGTCTCCAGGGGTGGGAACCCCATTCTCATATGCCGTTCCCGGTCAAGCCAATGAACTAGTTCTTATTGAATGGGGAAACAACCCTATGGAGATTCTTATCAATGACAAGGTAAATAGTATGGACCATACTGAGACATTTTCTTACAGTAAGACTGCATTCATTAGTGGTGACTGTCCAGAAGAATTGCACAAACCAATCAGACTGTGACCTGAGAATTAGCTTTACATTTCCAGGTTATTGGTGGTTATGGGTGATACAGTAAGAACACTTAAACATAGATATTGAAATAGCTAATAAAAAAACCAATAATGTTAAAAGTTCAAAAGTTCCTTCATGGCCTTCTTCTTCCACATTGTGTGTCCACTTACTCCCCTCACTTTGTCTGTTATTATTATAGAATACAATGCCAGTAAAGACACATTATTTGACACATTTATTCTGATTTAGGTTGCTAAGCTGCCATTTCTGATCAATGATGGAAAATGGCATCACATCTGTGTTACCTGGACAACACGTGATGGAGTGTGGGAGGCCTTCCAGGATGGGGTGATGAGGGGCAGTGGGGAGAATCTTGCTCCATATCATCCAATCAAACCACAAGGAGTCCTGGTTTTAGGACAAGAACAGGTAGCAACTCTTTTTTTGACCTTCACTTTCTCCTTGCATTCAGGAAAGAGTATCAGAGCTTGCAGTGGTGATGTTGCATGTAGTTTTAGCCGTCACGCCAAATGTATTACACTGATTGAAGCAGTAAGAAAAATATCACTGTTCCCCTTGTCGGGTTGTAATGCTGCAGGATATAACAAGCTTGTTCACCAGTCAAGGGGCTAATGAAAAAAAGAGCAGGATCTTAGCATCAGATTAGGGGAAAGGAAGCATTTTTTTACCCACAGCTTACACACCAGCCTGAGGCTTCACTAAACTCATATCATCATGTAAAGGTCTGTACCACTGTTCAGTAGTGATTACATTGCAATGTAATTTCTCATATAGCTACAATAACAATGATACTCAATAGAATGAATTAGACCGTAAGGTTATTTAAATAACCTTAACCTCATTAAGAACCCTTATTTAGCTTAAGCTGAGATGCCGCTCTGATCCAAAAGCAAGTGCTTTCTGAGAAATCTTTAAAGGGACCAAACAGTGCTAGCATAATGATATAATATCAGGCTAACCGGCAGTACTAACTTATTGTTAGCTTATAACGTAGATCACTGTGTGAACTTTTCAAATAAGCCATAGGGGATGAAGATCAGTCCTGTACAAAGAACACATGGAACCCACCCTGATTAAAAAACCCAGCACACATTCTAATGCTGTTTGATTGCTCCTCCTACAGGACACTCTTGGTGGTGGGTTTGATGCTACTCAAGCATTTGTGGGTGACATGGCAAACTTTCACATCTGGGACCGGAAGCTGACGGTGGGCGAGATTTATAATTTGGCGACGTGCAGCAGCAAAGCACAAGTGGGCAATGTCTTCTCTTGGTTGGAGACCAGCATTGAAATCTATGGAGGAGCATCCAAATGGACATTTGAGGCGTGTCGCCAACTGAACTGATCTACACGGGAATTACAAAGCTAACAAGGGACTGGAGTTTCTGAGTCAATCTGTCATCCAACCTGTCGTCATCATTCAGAAAACACAGAGACTAACAAAAACGCAGACAACCATCTGGAAAATTTTTGTTAGATGTTTGAATGAATTCTTGTGAACACTGAAGCATTTTTTTTTTGATTGTGCAAAGAAATACTCCTTCGTTTCTTGGATTTTGAACAGAAGCTTGAGATGGTTTCTACTCTTCGCATTTTCATTTTGAAGGCACTGTATTTTTGACTGCTGTCTTTTCTGATCTTCTGCTGGGCGAGTGATGCCTTACCTGACACTTTAGCCTACTTCACACAAAATGGCAAAAGCTTTCCATTCTGATAGCGTGGATCATAGGAGTCATTTTTTCAGTCTTGGAAACCGTGTAGTTTTACGTTTAGATTTGTGAAATCACATAGGCTCATTTTTTCCCCCTCAAAACTATACGAGAATCCTCCCATATCCCTGGGATACTCACTGTGAACACTGGCGGAAGCTGAAAAAAAGAATGTAAAACAAAAACGAGGGTGAAAACATAATGCCGTCTTATTTTTCTTTTAGTCATTTCTTTCTTCTCACCTGCTTTGAAGTTGTTTTGGGTGTGTGTGTGTCTGTGTGAGTGTGTGTGTGTGTGTGAAAACTTACTAATTGCCAACAAGCCTGGGTGCCTTTGGGCTGTTGAAGTATCTCAAAACTCATTCTTCATCACTTGCAATGTACTTGTTTGTGTGTGTTTCTTTCTTTGTGTAACTACTGATTTCGAAAGCTTCGTTGACTGCGGTCACCAGACGTAATCAATCAGTTGAGCAGTCATGACCAAAACAATGGGCAGTCGGTGCATTTTTAGAGGCAATTTGTTTGAAACTGTAGTATGTTTGGCAGGTGTTTGTACTTTCCAAGGAATGTTCTATGTACAGAAAACAGCATGATAGTCCAAAATGCTGCAAAAAGCATCAACGGGAAAAAAAAAATGCTTTTCCTATCCTACTTTTGGGTTGAGATTTTATACCGTATTGTTATATGCTAAAAGCATGACAGCACTGAAAGATGACAAAAATATCTAATTTTTGTAATAAAATTGTGATACCAAGTCTGTGTTGAAATGTCTGCTTTGCACCATCTCAGAGAATATTTTGCAGGGATACCAAAGTCCCCTCATGAACACTTTCACACCATAACTGTCTTTGGAAGAGAACCAGTCCAAGAATTATAAGCGTAAACAAGGAAAAAAGAAGTTTATTCTTTATTACAATATCACTAACCTTGTCACAAAGTGAAAATACTATACTGTCAATTAAAAAAAAAAAACGACCTTAGTAGATGCTAACAGCCTTAAGGAATCTAAGTGCATGTTTTGGATGAAACCTGGTCCAATATTGCACTCTCATTATTTAGAGAGGTTAATAGTCTTTCCCTTCAAGAAATATTGAGGTCAGTACAGTGCGTGAATGTTTATATGCATGCAAGGACAGACTTTAAGTGAGCTAAAGAAAGCTGACAAGAACGCGCACACACACACACACACACACACACACACACACATTCCCACACAGCTTGAATCACAAGCAGCCCACTATTCAGTAGTGCTGAATAAATCTGCAGGCAGACTAGATGCAGACAGCAGCTCAAGGCACAGCCCATCATAGCCAAGGCAAATAACCAGGCCACAAACATCTAGCCCAGGGCCACTGTCCTTGCACCAGTTTTGACTATGTGGCCTCTGGTTTGTAGAGATGTTTTTCTATTCTTCAATTCTCCACACAGACATCCAAAGATCTACACAGAGATGGCTGGAAAATAAATGCATTAGTATCACCTTCAACATAATTAGACTTAGTCTTGGACAGCATGTGACAGCAAAGGCTTAGCATCCACCAAAGTTGGCACCATCAATGTTGGCTCCTAATTCTAGGCATCGATTTTAATATGGTGGCACCGCTTTTTGGGCAGGTGCTAACCTAGTGGTTAGGGTGTTCGCCCTGTGATCAGAAAGTCGTGGGTTTGAATGCCAAGACTGCTTACGGCACCTCTAACGTACCCTGGAGCCCACCCATGGTACTGTCCCCACACACTGCTCCCAAGCACCCCTGTGTTCATGGCTGCCTTCTGCTTCACTTGGTGAATGGGTTAAATACAGGGGAAGAATTTCGTGCTGTTCACATATGACAGAATGGTCCCTTTCACTTTTAACCAAAAACTACAATAGTGCTGAATGACAATGGGACGCTATGCTCTTGCACCAACCTTGACATGAAGCTACTTCCATTTGAGGGTTAAAGTTCCACAAAATGCTGGCAGGGAGAGAAAGTGGTATATAATCAAGAAAAAAAACCCTAACATGTCGATCTGAAGTCCAACAAGAACGTCTAGAAAACAAGCATGAGACTAAACGTGTGTGTGACTGTGAAATTTCAATAGTTAAGCATGTAGATATGTGTTGAAAGTGTGGAGAAGACATAACATGGGTAAAGAGACACAGTGTCTCTTGCAAGGGAAAAAAAAACATTCTATTCTATGAAACTAGAATGTATATCAACTTTAGAAGATATCAGAGACCAGAGTTACCGCCTTCAAACCACGTATCATAGATTGGAGTTAATTTGGGGTATCAAGCATACCTTGGACATTAGAAGAGCATGAAATAGTAGAGTTCGGACTTGTTTGATTGAACGAGCAGCACAAGTTGTTCCCAGATGTTTTTTCTCATTAATGACTGATTAGTTGCAAGAGAAACGTTGGCACTAATTAAGTAACCACATCATTACATGTTCTATATATCCCACGAGGGCACTAAATACCATTTCCCAGATGATTCATGAAAGTGCCATGATTCTAAAACCAAGATCAATTTACAGCTCAATAATATCCATTGTCTCATTAGTGGCTGCAACAAACCTTGTGCTTCTCGGCAGCCATCAATACCTTATCCTCACCTTATCCTCCAATCTTCTATACATAACCCACACCCATTATAGAATCCGAAAGAGGGCTCACATGACATCTTTCATTTCTACTGGGGCTTTCCCTCCCCCAACCAGTCCTACATTTGACTTGCCAGAGTGGTCACTGGGGGAATCTCCAGAAATAGGAACTTTTCTCTTTACACCATTTGCTATTGTCTCCAACATCTATGCTTAGACATGCTAGAAGGGTGAGGTATAGGTTTCTAACATGTTTCTTTCTTCCTCCGTATTTTTTCTCTCCTATTCTTTCTTCAGTTATTTCTGCCCATTCATTTTCATTCATTTTTTTATTTTCCTATTCTTTCACTTTTACTTTGCTCTGTCATTCCTTCTTACCTCTTCTTTCTTTTCTTCTTCTTAGTGATTTCTTCTATTTTCTTCCCTTCATTATTTTTATCCTTCCTTCCACCTTCTTTCTGTTTAGTGTTACCTTTCTGCAGTATTTCCCTTCTTCTTTCATGTTTCTTTATTTCCTTCATACCTATTCATTTTTCATTGGTCATTTTTCTTTTGCAGTTTTTTCCTCCCTTCACCCTGTTCATATGTTGTTTCTATCCTGCCTTCCTGGCTTCTTCTGTTTTTCTTTTATTCATAAATAATATCAATTCTGTAATGTTGTTTTCACTCTATTCCTACACTTTGCTTCTTTCTCTACATATTGTCTGTTATCTAAAATCGTTATTCCCATCACCCTTTGTGCTTTCTTCCTTCCTGTCACTTCACTTTTTGTTGTGTTTTGTGTGGTCCTTCTTGTCCTCTTTCACTTTAATTTCCATCCATCCTTCTGTCCTTCCTTCCTACTTCTGTTCTTGTCTATTTTTTCTTTTCTTAGTACCTTTTTCTTCACTTCTTTCCCCACTCACGTCTCCCCCTACTTCCTTCCTTGCTGATGGAGCATTATGGGTATACACTAAAGTATCGCTGGCCAGAGGCAGGGTGCATAATGAAGCCATGGATTGGGAGATCCTGCCATGGCGCGCAGGCATAAATCTGCATCATGTTTCAGGAGCTCTGATAACACCCCCGCCCCCAAACACTCCTAACTCCAAAATCTCTACAGCGCTGTGAAATAGAAATACGTAAAGCATCCACCCCTAACATATACTGTAGTCTTGTAACTAACAAGCTCTGGCTGCTCAAAATACACCAAACCCAGTCTGTCTCCTGTGCCAGTCCAACAGCTGCTTGTTAAAGTCAACACACATTTCAAACCTTTAACAGGCCCCGGCGTGTGCATTCAGCTACGATTTGGCCAGTGACAAGTGAAATGCTGAGGAACCAGCCTTTGTGTATGCGAGTGTGTGTGTGTGTATTGTATTCTTCCATATTAAACAGACCCTGACGTGCTACACCACAGACAGGCTTTGAGGACTTGGCCTCTATGCCCTTGCAGTCTGTACCCAGTCAGGTTACACAGCAATAGGAGGACACTTCACCGCAAGCTCTCTACTTCTTCCATCACCAGACCACCTGTTTAGAATTCTTAATAAGCAACGAGGCCACATATTCTTCTCCCAATGGTCCTATGAAAAATGCATGATCCGTATAGGTAAACAGCAGGACCTCAAAGTAGGTCAGTAGTGTGTGCATCTGTGTATGAGAGTGTGTATGTTGTTTGATAAATGAAGGACAAATGCAATTCTTCTCTGGACTATGGGTATCCAAATAAGCATGTATAATCATTATGGGCCAGAACAAGAGCATTTCAGTAAATTTAGGAGGATAACAGCAGTGGAATCAACACATACAGCTCTGGAAATGTTTTTATTTTTAAATCAGCATCTCTGAGTATGACAACCATTCCATGCCAGTGTCTGTTAAACTCCTACACAAGCACACCTTATTTAATGAGGAAAAGTATTTAAAAAAAAAATCAACACTTTCATCTTGCCTTATGACCAGTTGAATGACAAAACACTACTTAGAAATGCATCAAAGGTAATTATTGCCATTTTGTTTAACAGTGATGTATTGTCATTTCTTTTGAAATTATGCTTTAAAGAACAATATTTTTATTTGGAAATTAGGAGAAATATTGTAAGCAGTTCTTAAAAACTAATATACTAATATTAAATATACTTGCACCTATAAAAGATAAAACCTGAGAAACTGAACATCTTTGCAGTGGTCTCATATTTTTCCCCCAGAGCTGTATGTAATATATCTAATGAGGAGGTATATCTAAGGTAAAGGGGCAGACACCCTTATCGAGGCCGACTTACAATCAGTGGTTACAGGGACAGTCCCCCTAGAGCAACTGAAGGTTAAGTGCATTGCTCAAGGACACAATGGCAGAAAGAGGGGTTTGAACCTGCAACTTTGTGGTCGTTGGGGTCACAGGCAAGTGTCTTATCCACTAGGCTGCTACTACTACTGTCATATCTACTACTGTCATATCTAATCTAATCTACTTGTATGACACAGCTGTATTCTCCATGCTGCTATTTATCACTGTCTGAAGAGCCACTCTAAGAGGCTTTAGACCAAGGTGTAAATTTCCCAAAGGAAGACCATAAAGGTGATTCTATGATCTCTTTTCCATCTTCCCCCTACCTAGTAAATCAATCCGGAGGAGGAGACCATTAAATCAGTCATGATCTGGGCCCTTTCAGTCTCCTGGACAACCTTATTCAATATGAATTCACTTCAAGTAGCCAGAAGAGAATCTTCCCGGAACACATGAGACTGCACAGATGCTTGGATGATGCAAATCTTTGCTGTGCGATGCAAATAACTGTAAAATTTGTAGGAGGTGTTTTGCAATTTTTTTTTATGAATGTTAAAGGATAATAAATCATTCAGCACCACCACATGTTCAAACTACACCAAACTCACTTCTGGTGGCTTGTCCTGCAGGCCATTATTCTTTTTTGTGAACCGGTTTCATGGTACTGTGAAACAACAGACACCTTTCACCCACTTCATGTACTGTATTGTAATCTGTCAGAACCGCCATGTGTATGAATAATGTAGAGCATTATAGAGCATTCATGCAAACATTGACACTCTTCCACAGTCATTGCTGCCGACAAAACAACTGTTGACTAATTACAGAAACTGTACTTATAAGGAGATGATCATCTATTGCTCTCAGACAACCTTGGCAGCTATTTTTTTGCCTGTCGCCATGACTTTGCCTATTTTTCTACAGTCATGCAGTGTCATCGCTGGTATGATGTCAGATTTGATACAACGTCATTTACTGAGTCTTTTATTCCAAAAAGTCTTGTGAAAGTGTGAAAAGCAGTAATTAGTGAAAATAATTAACTTAAATCAGGAGGCATGCAGTTTGGATAGCAAGCACTGGCTAGTGCAACTGCTAATTTAGCTGAATTTGTTAACTAATCTAACCAAAGTTTTAGTAAATTGCATTCTACTTTAAACCTTATTAAAGCTTCAGCTAGATTATCACACAGCTAACTAACATACATGCAACATAAACTATAGACTGACTAACCATTTTTGACCAATCAAAACCAATCTTTCCTTTAAACTCCACTTTTTCTTCCAGTAAGGATATTGAGAAATCAGTTCTGTACATCAGACCAAACGCTTTTCCGCAGTAAAGGCACATTATTTGAAGTTATGTTAAACCGAAGGGGTTTTAGTAGATGTTCACTTCTGTATAATGCAATGCCTGCAGCTGAAAACTGGACTACACTAAAATTTCTACTAAAGGATAGAGGCTCGACTCACACTCTTACTTTCAGACTGGACTTACATAAAGCCACATTTAAACATCTATGCGAGGTAGTCAGTCGTCTCCTCTGCACTCTGTGACATTTTGAGCAGGATACAGTCGCTGGCTTGAAAAACCTTGATAAAGTTTACTGCATTATGTCTTTAAGTATCTGATTTAGGTTTCTTTGAAGTAGTTACTAGCAAGTTATTTCATTTGGGTCTGTTTTTGTTGTAGAACAGTTCTGACAGTCATCTACCTCCATGCTATGGAAAACCAACCGCCTGTGGTTGGTCATTTTGCATTTCAGTCAAATGACCCCTTCCTGTCAAAGCGACAAATCCAAACAGCACTCTGTTGATAGCCTGAAGCCTGGCCTTAATGTGGTTCATATATCAGAGGTGCTCATATTTGTGTTTGTTTATATTACAGTTCAATATTTCTACACATCATTTCTGTTCAGTGAGACACACAGCTAGTGCTGCTTCACAAAACACTCCACATCCCATGCAGTCCATATGTCCCTCTCCTCCTTTCTTTCCTGCTCTCATCTTCCCAGACCTCCCATCTCCCCCTTACACTGTCAGCCTTGCACTCAAGGCTCCATGCCACCTGCATGAATAATTGATTTCATTCCGGTGGGGGAAATTCTGCTTGGGTTTTGTGCCAACATCCAATCCAATCCTTTTCCCTTATGGGGAGAGGGGTAGAGGTGGAGGGAGAGAGGGAGAGAGGGGGAGAGAGAGAGAGAGAGAGAGAGAGGGAGAGGGGGAAAGAGAGAGAGAGAGAGAGAGAGAGAGAGATGGAGGGAGGGTTATGGGGAGATGTTGGGAGGCTACAACAGAGCGTGCGCGAGAGAGGGAAGGCGAGAGAAAGAGAGAGAGAAAGAAAGAGTGTGAGAGCGAGAGAGAGAGAGTCTCTAGGGAAATCCAAACACAAACATTAGCCTGCCTGAGCTCTCTTTAAGCACTCCTGTCTTCGTGTTGCTCTCTACACTCGAAAGCCTTGCAGTAGAGGGCCTCATTACCACTCTAGTGCTAGTCCTGTCATTTCGGTGCCTGTGGGAGATAGGACAGGAGAATTCTGCATGTTTGGCAGGAAAATATAGGACACTTTAGTTATGGAGAAGGTAATGAGCAGGAATTATTCTACTAAGCATAACGGCTGGTTGCTGTCCAGGCCAGGCTTATCTCTGTTCATCCTCTTTATCAATGTAAATAGGTAGAACCCAAATGTGCCCACTAGTCAGCCTGACCTGGGTCACTGGTCCATTTTCTAACTCCGCATCAGCAAAGGAGAACTTGGAAGGTTCATTTTCCCCAGTGTAGCTCAGGTTATCATCAGACTACATCAATAACAGAATAGAAGCTGGTGCCACAGACTCGTTAACAATATATCATGATGTCTTCATTTCAGAACCTAGCCAGCAGGAGGGATAGGGAATAGTGCGTTAAGGTTTTAGATTATGTTTCATTATTCTTATTAATTTAGTAACATATCTTTGTAAAACACTGATACAAAACAATACCTCAAAGCATCACTCCTTAACCCTGCCCTTGGTGATGCCCAGTACTGGATACTGAATATTCTCAGCTTCAACACGCCTGTTCCAGCTCATGAATGGCTCCGCAACTAGTCGATGAGATCAAATGGGTTAAAGCAAAGAATACTTAAACCATGTGATGCTGTATGTCGATAGCAGCAAAAAACAAACACTGCCTCTTGGTTATTAAGACTTATTAACATAAAAATAAAACTGAAACTGAAATAAGTTTCTTTTGGCACATCGTACTCTTTTAAAACAGTTATTAAGTTAAAGAATTATTTAATTAATCATACTATTAACAGACCTTTTTAAAACAACCATATGCCTTGTTGTAACCTAGAAAATCCCCACTGACCAGGTGCACCTAATCTTGTGCATTTAGTCTTTTATCAGAAGATGGTCAGTGATGACTGGAGACCTGTCCTCTGAAAAGGAGTCTGTTGCAAAATTACATACTGGGTTGCAGTTTTAGAGAGGAATCCCTCAATGTCCCTATAATCCACACAAACAACTGCTAAAACTACTAATAAAAGAAATAATGCTAAAATTACTAATAGCTCCACATAACATAATATTTAAAAACACTTTAAGTGTATTTAAGTATAGCATGTTCTCATATGTACAAGAACAAGTACATTCATATAACCCATATCATTTAATGGAAGACTGTGTATCATTTGGTTTGAACACGTAACACTGACATAACCATGCCATAGACAGAGCACAGAGTCTTATGCTGTTACATGCAGATATTTAATTTAAAAAATAGCTGTGAAAAATACGTCACTCATCTCTTAATGCTGCTTTACATGTCCAAAGCCCTGCCTCTTCTCCAGATAGGATAACCGTAGTGCTGCTCAAATGCCTATGTGTTTGCTGTTGGAATGAAGCAAAAAGTCTGGTGGTGATCAGTATTTTACAATGTTAAAAAAGTGATTCAATATATGATTGAATGTTTATGTTGATTCAATGTTGCTATGAACCATTTTTTTTCACATTAAAACAGAAATAGCATCCTGAGGGATTTTTAAGTCCTTGAGATTTTTTTTAATCATATTTGGGGTTTCCCCTGTTTTCTCATGTCCAATTCCATCTGTTATTCAGGATGCCCTCAGTCACACAATACCTTATTGGAGGCTGAGCCCTAACATGTGCTTTGTCATTCTAAAACATCTTCACTAGACAGCTCAACATGCTTTCGGGAAGTACTAATTGCAGTCGTGTTACGTCAGCTAACAGACATTAGATAGTAATGGAATGGGAGCTCAGCCAGACAAAGCAAAGCCAATTGTGCTCTCTTGGACTCCTGGTCAGGGTCACCTGGGCCATAAGTGGTGCAAGAATTCACAATTAATTTTTGGAGAAAATGAAAGATATCTGTTCTACATTAGCTTGAGAGATGATGTACTTTAAGGTTCTGGTATTGTCATTTGAAAATACTCCAGATTCACTTAATACATTAACTTAGTGGATGTTTTGGCTCCTAAAACCATTGTCTTCACAAGCTGAAAGAATTTGTGCACAAGGTCTTTTAGCCATGAAAAAGACACGAGAAGGCTATAAAGGATGGTGAGCTGGGAAATCACCCGGCATACAGAAGATTGGAGGTTGACTACCCATCAAGGCATGTAGGGATAAAAGTTCTGCACTGCCCACCATTGTAAACTGTTTTGGAATACAATGTTAGGCAAATGCTAAACGTAATTGAGATGTTTTGTAAATACTGAATTTAATATGCATTCAAATTTGAACCACAATCTCGTTTCAGCACTGGTACTAGGATATTACGTTATCAATTATTCAACTGTCAGTGAGTGCAGTGATGTATTATCCTGTGTTGAATCAATGACTGAAATTCAACATCAGAAATAAACAATCAGGGGAATGGAGAACCATGAATGAAAGTTTGAGTAGACTTGGGTTAGCACGGTTGGCAGTCTTTTTGTGTCGTTCTGAGTATTCAAAAGTACTAATTACTTACCTCAGACCCTTCCTTATGCTTTGTATAACAGCCAATTTTCCCTGGGATCACCATGAACCTGGTAAACCAGTGTGTTACTGCAGATTCAGTGTTAACTCATGTGCCAACATGTATTTTATCCCATTGGTCCAGTCTAAAGGTAATCCTGCCCATAAAGGCTGGTGGCTTGTGTTGTGATGCACTAAGGATGAACAAAATGCCAAGAGGCTTACAGGCTTTTGCTGTGTAATATTAATGTGAGCTTCCAGCATTCAAGTCATCATTCAGCATTGGAGTTAGGGGGTAGAATGAAGCGGACCATTAATTTTCTGCTCTGACGTAATCCTGGAATAACTTCAAGAGTCCAAACCTATCATGACTGCGTCACAGAGCATCATCCGCCAGGCAGTTTCCCAGAACCTCAGGGATTTCAAAGCAGGGGTGTGCCGGTGCGACTCTGACTGTATCCCAGAACTCCAAACATACTGGGAAGACAATAGCAAACAACAGCTCAAAAGAACACTGTAAATGTGTTTCCAGTGATTGGTACAGGAAGTACTAATCAAATATTGATACAAGGACATGACTGACCCAGGGCAAGAAGGAGAACAGCAGTGTGATAAACTGATTTCTTAGAGCTGAAAGGATCCCCAGTGTTTAGATGAAACACTGCTGTTAGAAGGTATTCTTGGCTTCCGAAACTTCTGAACTGACAGAGCATGGTAAAAAAAACATTGTTAATGGCATCTAAACACTGAGGCAGCTCTAAAGCTTTTATGAGGCCTTAAATGTTGGCTCAACCTCCAAAATTCAACCCAAAGCATTAGACCATCAATAAAGAAACAAAACAAATAGTTTAATTATTACCTAAAATGATCTTTGTATAGTGTATTGTTTTCATGCTGGGTTTAGGGAACTTGTTGCCAAGTTCTGCCAACACCAGTGTGCCACATAGAAGAATGAAATACAATAAACTAGTAAAAATGCAGGCTACAAATCCAAACTGAGGCCAAGAAACAATCTCTCCATCAAACTGAAACCTTTCAAGCTTTTCTGTTCACCTTCTTCACCTTTTTTCAAATAGGGCTCCAGAAAAAAAATAAGAGACTACTGCAAAAATATTCAGTTTCTCAGGTTTTATCCTTTATAGGTGCAAGTATTGAACTGAACAGCTTTGCTTTAGTTTTTAAGAACTGCTGATAATATTTCTCCTAATTTCCCAAAAAATATATTGTTCTTTAAAGCATAATTTTAAAGGAAATGACAAAACATCAAAATAAGACAAATGATGCAGTGTTTACAGAACTTCTACTTCTAGCAGTGTTTTGCCATCCAACTGGTCACATTGCGAGAGTAGAGTGTTGATTACAGCAGTGTTTTTATACTTTTCCTCATTAAATAAGATGTGATTCAGGTGATC
>JBBPCY010000028.1:12637683-12675276 GCA_037974405.1 Brachyalestes nurse | reverse complement strand
AGCAGCACGGTTATCCAAATAACAAAGTACAACACTCGATTAACGTGTGTATTCACACACCATTCATACACATACCTTATACTATCTACCTTTACATTAGCGACAGTAGCCTGCTAACTGGGCTGTTAGTGTTACTGCAGAGCTAGTGTTATTCTAAAAGTAAAAAGCTTGGTAACCATATACAGCAAAGCAACATAATTATATAGCGTTCAGTTCACTTACTTGTCCAGCGAGAGATGGTACTGATCCAGATTTAATTTTCAGCTGTTCAGCAAGACCAGCTCTGTGTTGCCCCAAGTTGAGGAAACAGTCATCGGCTAAATGTTTGGCGCAGACATACACATTTTTTGGAAGTCGTGTCGGCGTATTTCCAGAATAAATCAAATTAACCCACAGGTTCTTCAGAGGCTTGCGTGAAGGAACAAAAAAATACATCTGTGCTCATTTTTACATCTAAGCACAGAGCAACTGCCATGTTTCCCTTGTCTCCAAGCCATGACTGTAGGTGGAGCATATTTTTTAGGGGAGGGTCGAAATTCTCTGGGCAGGCAAAGAAGGAGAAAGGGGAGGGATTATTTCCCCTTATGTCGACATAAGGGGCTAAATTCCAGATCGGGCCATCGGAGCTGTCTCTCTCTGAACGGCGGAGCAGGATGATCAAAGCATGTTTCACACACATCGCCATTCTTAGCCACTGCAGGACCATAATCAGTCTAGGGGAACTCACATAAATGTTAAAAAAGGGTTGTATTAGGACCTGCATTCTGTGTCGTTCAAGTGAGTTTTAAGATAAGAGTTAAAAAAGAACAGAACAATAGTAATAGTGCAAATGTAATATCAAAATAACAAAGCAACAAACAACTATAGCAGATCTAATAAAATAACACTATTAGTGTAAGTGGTTATGAAAAGTGTCATAGTGTTTGTGCCAGGAATAAAAAGCGAGGTAGCAGCATGTGATGGGCGGATGAAACAAACATTCAATCCCATACAGATGAGTAAATAAGAGAAACAAAAACCAGTACCTTCGCAGAGGACCAAGAACACTGTTTTTAAACATGTTGCGCATTCATCCCTTTTTGCAAAATTGTGTCGTTTGCTTCTGAAGAAGACAAGTTCTAGTTTTCTCTGCACGTTCAGGTATATGTATTATCAGGTATTTGCAGGGCTGCATTCTGTATTGTTCAAGTGAGATAAAAAAAAAAGTAATTTCGATGCAGAGCACAATGCATTAGCAGTCCATCGCCCTAACCACTCTGCCACCGCGTATAACACTGTTTTTAAACGTGTTGCGCATTCTTCCCTTCTTTGCAAAATTGTGCCGTTTGTTTCTGAAGTAGACAAGTTCTAGTTTTCTCTGCAATTTCAGGTATACGGAGTCTTAAAGGGTTGTTTCTCAAGAAGGGTTGCATTATGACCTGCAATTTACAGGGCTGCACTCTGTATCGTTCAAGTGAGTTTTAAAGAAAGTCATACTGACAACGGTGGGATTTGAAACCACGCATGCAGAGCACAATGGATTAGCAGTCCACCGCCGTAACCTCTCGACCACCTCGTCAAACAACCGTAATCTCTCCGCCATCTTGTCAAGCCACTGGATCACGTTGCGTAGACAGAGGTAAATTGTTTATTTTCATAGTTGAGGACAAACTTGAAAGAAAAAAACCCCCCTTTATCCCCATCCCTTCCTTACTTCTGTCTTAACGTTTCTTTATCATGTGTTTAGATATTGTTTGACAGGTGTTGTTTAGGAGTATGGAGCATTTAGGTGTACCAAGCATGCAGTAACTTGGTTGAACAGTAGACATTGATTAGCTTGTCAGGTTTAAGAAACAGATATAGATTACTTGAGCACTGATGTACAATGCCCTGGATAAGAGCGCCAGCTAAGTGCCGTAAATGTAAATGTAGGTGTAAAACATGAGTTCACATTTTTAAACTGAATGTTTCATAGGCTAGAACAAAACGGCTGCTGCCAACTATTGTCACATTAATCCTTTTAAGAGACACTAAAAGAATTACCTTTGCGAAGCACAAAGAACACTGTTTTTAAACATTTCCCTTCTTCCCAAACAAGTGGATAAGCTCTATTTTCCTCAGCAAATTCAGGTATATGAAGTCTTAAAATATTGTTTCTAATCACAACGCTTCCTTTCCTTATCGTTCAAATAAGTTTTAAAGTTTTATCGACAATGGTGGGATCCATCGCCTTGACCTCTTGGCCACCTTGTGAACCTGCAAAAGGATTTTGAATATTTTGACAGAGGACAATTTTTTAGTTTCATAAATTGTGAACAACCTTTTTGGCTCAGGGTGTAAAATATGAGTTCACATTTTTTTTAATTAAATAGTTCAGATTCTAGATGAACAAACCATTTGTTGCCAGCTCATGTCTTAACATCGCCTTAACCTCTCAGCAACCTCTTGTACTAACGCCGTGTAGTTCTCTTTTACACGTGTCTTTTACATTCTACATTATTTCGTGTTCTTTGCTAAACATTTCTTGTAAGTTAATTGATTTCACGTAATTTATGGTTTATTGGTGAATATTCTGTAAAAAGACTTTTCTCCTGCATACTTAAAACTTGACTCTCAAATTATTGTTGTGCAGACACATTCAGTTCTTAGCATCTTGAAAAGATTAGGGTTATTGATTCTTGCAAAGCTTTGCATCCACCTACTGATTTTACACTCCAGACCAAAAACAAAGAAACTAAAATGTCATGTTTATATGAGGGTGAATTGTAAATCCTTTTGGACATTCTGAATATGTATCTAAAACATTTTTTTAAAAATTTCTATAATTAATTATACATTGCCCTGTTTTTGACATCAGGATTTGTAACCCAACCATGGCATTTACCATGTTTGATACATTTGGCTTTCTGTATGGGCAGGTGTCAGAACAGAACATTCAGAATGGCCTGTAGTTTTTTAAACTTGTCGCACAGTAAATTGATTTGATTATCTTTCAAAACTCTACATGATTATAGTGAAACTACTCTTCTCGAAATGTGCCATTTCTTCCTAATTTACTAAGTCAGCAAACATTAATATTGCTCATTCATGATGGCCTTTGCTAACCATACAATTTAATAAAGATCACAGCATTACATCTGCATTCACAATGTCTAAGTCTACAGCAATCCGTCATCATATACCTTTGTTTAATTTTTTGGTGATGGATAATAAAGCCTTGGTCCACTTTTGTTCACCATAAAGCCTTGTGACACTGATTAGGGGAATTTGAGGGAGATTAGAGCGGTGCCCCCTCAAGTCAGCACAACCCTCTAAGCCTGTGAGGCACTTCTGAGAATGCTGGGGTTGAGAAGCAGTGGGGAGTCCCTAGTGCATAAACCTACTGGTTTAGTAAAACTCCCTGCTGGCTACACAAGCCCATTGGAAAGGAGTGTGGTTGGCTAACTGTGTCAGTGAGAGCTAGGTGGTGCTGTCCATAGCTGTCAAATCACCTTGGCCCTGATTCAAGACTTGTACTTATGCTCAAGACTTTTAGCATATTTTTCAGATTATAGCCCGTTTCTGAATGAAATAACTACTAAACACTGCATCACTGAGTGAATGTCAACAGAGTTAATATGGATTTAATGGTACAAATGTGTGCACAAAGGTAAAATGTTTTACTTTGATCACTGTAATGGCTGAAACGCGACAGAAAGTGACAGTCATTCAACACAAAACAATGTATAAGAACAGTTTGTGCATATTTTATAACATAACTGGTATGGGATGTGTCACCATGCCAGTCAGATTTTAAGATGATTCATACCTACTCCAAAATGTGATGATATAATAATGCCACATATCACATGATACAATTTCAAAATAATTATGATTATCACTAACAGTTCTTATGAAACAGCTCCAGTGAAAACCTACAAATGGATATGTCTCATTTTTGCTACTTTAAACAAATCATTCTTATTTTTACCATTTGTATGTTTTTATAAATCTAAATAGAAAACATCAGTGACCGGATAACACTTTGTTGGTAACAGTTGACATTCACATGAGACAGCACTTATAGAAGGTTAATCCAGCATGTACAGCACAGTGGCCATGAAAATCTGTGTTTTTGGTTTACATGGCTAAGAGCCAATTTAGGACCGAAACTTGTATCTTCACAATAAAGTTTGCAGTTTACAAACGTGCACAGATGAGTTTCAGATGGCCATCATATATTATCATCCAAAGAAAAGATCTACCATGCTATTGAACTAAGCCTGGAGAAGTGAACACGGGAGAATTTTACTGCAGGTAGTTTAGTGGTAGGATTGTGGTCAAAGTTAATATCTGTTTGCAGACAACGCACATGTGGTAATAGCTGGCTCTCTGTCTCTGTTATGTAGCAGCGGGAGCTCTGCACTGCTGTTATCCAATATCTGACACACATTTAGTATGGTGTAGGTGCTATGTGCGGAATGCTAGGGCTCTGCTTTCCAAGGGTGAGGGGTTGAAAGGGTCTGTAGGCTTAGGGGCCAGAGTGGCAAAAAACAAAGTAGTAGAGTGTTTTTTGAGGCCAGCATTATAACCTGCTAATCAGGGCTTTGCAGTGTGTGTTTGAGGAGTATATAACTAACCACACAATAATTTGCAGAGAGAAATATACACCATCAAAAAACATCAGTACCGCGGTAACCAAATGTAGCCATTTGAAGCTGAATGCCTTTTCTAAGGTATGCTTGACTATGTGTTATTTAAAAATACACCTAGACTGATAGACCCTTTACAACATCCACCATAGACTGATCGATCACACCCCTAGCCATCACTACCCTAATCTTCCTAAACAATTAACAACAGGTTCCTCTATTTATTCCCTTCTTTGACACCCATCCATATACTCATTGTTTTGTTGTTCTGTCCAGTCAGCGTCCTGTTTATTTATTGTTTTGTACAATCATTGTAGGTTGTATTTATTGATTTTTTAAATTATGCATTAGTACTATTGTGTATCTGCTCTCCATAATGTGTTGTATTTGTGCGTTGCACCTTGGTGTGTTGTTTTGGCCCAGGACAAAATTGGTCACTGGGAAAAATATATATAAATATACATTATACACAGCATGTTGTGCAGTAGAATGCAATAACAAAAACTGTTCTCTCTCTCTTTTACTCTCGCTTTCTTTATGTATGTGTGTTAGGGGGGCTGTGTGCATGTGAAGGGCAGACACAGTAGGTTTCTAAGAGGTTAGGGACAGGGGGCTGTGGGCCTCAGTAACCCAGCGTGAGCTGAGCTTGGGAAGAAGGCACTGAGGAACAGACAGGTTTTTCAGATACTACGCTGAGTCTGGCAAATAAACGTACATGCATGAACTGTGCGTCCTACAACAGGACATTATTGGTAATTACACAAACTCTTTATATGTCTGCTTGGTCACAGACTTAAAAACTTAATTTGCAACTTGGAAATGTGCACTAGCCACAACTTGAGCCTGTTTTATCTGAAATGCAGGCAGTACTACAAACTCCAGTACATTCCCACTGAGCTACTAGGAAAAGGACTGTGTTTGAGGACGCACAGTGTCTGTGTGTGTGAGTGCAGGTGTTTCAGTTTCCCCTTTCAAGTCAGAGTGACCCCCCACCATTTGGACCGGTCTGAAGCAAGCACAGAGTCTGATGAGACTATGATGTAAAACTATGATGTGTCTCCTGCATGATCACAGTGTTAAGGAGAATGGGGCAGCTGGTGGCCTAGTGGTTTCTGTGATCAGAAGCCTGTGGGTTTGAATCCCAGGACTGCCAGTGGCACCACTGAGGATCCCTTAAGCAAGGTACTGTCCCCACACACTGCTCCCTGTGTGCTGTATCGCTGGCTGCCTACTGCTACACTTGGTGAATGGGTTAAATGAAGAGAAAGAATTTCACATTGTTCACACTGTGTGCTGTGCTGTGTTCACTTAGGGGCCACTTTCATAACAAGGGTCACTTTACTTCAAACCCTTGACCTGATACCTTCTGCATGCTTGATTTTCATGTTCCCCATTTAAGTTTTTTCTTTTTGCACTCTATGTAGTCCAGTCCGTCTTTGTGTATACTTGTATTGTTTTGTGTCCCACCAGAGTTCAAGAGGAACACTGTTTCATGTAGATGACTGAAATGATAATAAACACCTCCACGATTTGACTTTACTGGACTCATTTCAAGTAATCATGTCCCTATGTGCTTCCCACAAGCCTCACACGGCTTGGCTTTAAAGATCATCAGGGCTAATCGTGTGCAAAGAGCCATGCTACATGACATAATAACCTTTTGTTTGGAGGCCTTTTGAACCACAGGTCTCCTCTTTGAACCAGATGACCCCCCAAACCCCCTGGAGCGCCCCACACCTGGAGTTCATTTCCCCACGTCTGGTCACGTTAGAGGAAGAATACACTGTCTGATGTAGATGATCAGATGAAGAGGAGAGATGAATTTGGGAACAATGAGACTACAATTAAAATAGTATATTGCATGTCTTTCACAGGAGGACCGTGAAGGGTTAAAAAGATGTTGCTCCACGTCATACAGGTGCCACTCCGACTTGCAGAGCACCGAGTGTGTAAGTGTGAGAAGTTCGTGGACTCTCAGCTGTACTTGGCGTGGAATGTGCTTGCAAAGCTAAATAAATGCTTCAGAAACCCACAGTTAGATATTAAGAATTCAGGGAGCGCTTCTTAATCTCTCAGGACTGTTATAAGGTGGTGGAGCAGACACTTCTCCACTCCCCGGACAGACCAGCCGTCCCTCTAGCGCGCTCTTGTCTCCAGAGCAGTGAGGGACACGGACACGCGTGTTTTTTCAGGAAGGCGTTTCTTTGACTCTTGCTTTTAAAGCTCGGAGATGTGGTGGATGCTGTTTCCGCGTTGGATCTGGTTTTTGTTTTTGGAGCTCTGCGTCCTGCGCGCCGTCAGAGGGATGACCATCTCCAAAGTGGTGTATTCCCACGCGGGCATGTGTCCTAATGAGATGAATCCCAATCTCTGGGTGGACGCCATGAGCACCTGCATGCGCGAGTGCGAATCCGACCAGGTGAGTGCGTGCCGCGCTCGCGCCTTCCAGTCTTTATTTCTTATTTATTTATTGTGGGGTATTTCATTTTTGCCATCTCTCTGGATATGAAAGCAACGTATTTCCTGTCATTCGAAGGTAATTAGCTCCGGATAGACTATATAAAATGTATCTCATGTGTTTTTCCGTATTAGCTTTTTTTTTTTACACAAAATGTGCTGTTTTTGCTACTTAGTTTTCATATCTGGACTATATAGTCTGGGGAATGAATTGTACACCTAAGTAAACTATATCCAAAAAGCAAAAAAGAGCAAAATTCAGTTTTCTATGATTAAGGACCATTTAAAGTACAGAGATTTTATGCCAGTCAGTTTTGTGCAAATTGGTGCATTCCTTATAAAATGTTTACCCAATTTAAAAGATAGCTTTACATTGGTGTTGATATTCTTTTACAAGTATACTGATACGTATATTAGGTAGTTAAAACAGTAAAACCTCACTGAAAAGCGTTTCCTAAAAATCCGTAATACTTTAATGACAACTGACATAAACTACATTAACATTCATAGAGGCTTTTTCTGACAGGTGTTAGTTGTCATAATGGTTGCTTTTGTCCAATTTTGATGCCACCCCCACTTTACCTGTGCTTATTGGAATAAGCTGTTATAAATGTGGCTTTATGTCGGTTGACAGACTTATGTAGCCTTATGAACTAAAAGTTCTTCCAAAGCCACTAAAATACTAATGTTCCAAATGTTTTATCAGTGTTATACTGTTGTATCTGGCTTAACTATTTCAGGAAATAGTACATGTAACTTTTATTCTCTATTATTTTTCTGAAATTATTAGAAAATTGTGGATTAGTTATTTTCTTAGTGCTTTTGAAATGTTAAACTCAAGTTTAGATAACGAGTGACCCATTGCTGATGGACATTGTTGTCATTTCCATGCCTTGTAGGACTGTGAGACATTTGAGAAATGCTGTTTAAACGTGTGTGGGAGCAAGAGCTGCGTGGCTGCACGCTATATGGACATGAAGGGGAACAAAGGACCGGTGGGAATGCCGAAAGAGGCCACTTGCGACAAGTTCATGTGCTCCCAGCAGGGCTCTGAATGTGACATCTGGGACGGGCAGCCGGTGTGCAAGTGTCGTGACCGTTGTGAACGAGAGCCCCATTTCACCTGTGCCTCAGATGGCATGACCTACTACAACAAGTGTTACATGGATGCAGAGGCTTGCTCTAAGGGTGTGACCCTCACCGAGGTCACCTGCCGCTATCACCTCATGTGGCCCAACACCAGCCCTCTACCCGAGGAGACGACCATGCATCCCACCACAGTCCGCCTGGAGACTACCCCAATGGACATTCAGCCTCCCAGCATGATCAGCAACCCAGCGCACAACTTTGTGTTTGTGGGTGAGACAGCAAGCTTCTTGTGTGAAGTGTCTGGCAAGCCCAGACCAGAGATTACCTGGGAGAAGCAGGTGGAGGGGAAGGAGAACACGGTCATGCGGCCCAACCATGTAAGAGGCAATGTAGTCGTGACTAACATTGCCCAGCTTGTTATTTACAATGCCCAGCTCCAGGATGCTGGTATCTACACTTGCACAGCCAAGAATCTGGGCGGATCTGTACAGGCTCACTTCCCATTGTCTGTCATCCGTAGGGAGCAGGGAAAGGATGACGGCTGGGCAAACTCAACCCGCTTGCCTGCTGAGGAGTGCCTAAAGGCACCTGACATGGGTGACTGTGGGGAAGAGAGCATCAGCTGGTACTACGAGGCCAAGCGCAACAACTGCTTCACCTTCACCTATAGCCAGTGCAACAAGAACAGGAATCACTTTGACACGTATGAGTCATGTATGATGTCCTGTGGAGCAGAGCTAGCTGCCCCTTGCTCCCTGCCAAGCCTCCAGGGACCCTGTAAAGCTTATGAGCCACGCTGGGCATACAACCATCTCCTTAAGCAGTGCCAGTCATTTGTCTATGGCGGATGTGGTGGCAATGAGAACAATTTTGAAAGCAAGGAGGCCTGTGAAGAGATGTGCCCCTTCCCCAAGAACCACAACTGCAAGCTTTGCAAGCCACGGCAGAGGATGGTCACCAGCTTCTGCAAGAGTGACTTTGTAATCTTGGGGCGTATGACTGAGCTGACAGAGGACCAGGACTCAGGTCATGCACTCATTACTGTAGAGGAGATCCTGAAGGATGAAAAGATGGGCCTGAAGTTCTTTGGACAGGAACCACTCGAGGTAACGTTGCTTAACATGGACTGGAACTGCCCATGTCCCAACATCACTAATGCTGAGGGTCAGCTGATTATCATGGGAGAGGTGCACAATGGCATGGCAGTGCTGCAGCCCGACAGTTTTGTTGGCAGTTCCAGCAGCCGTCGCGTACGCAAACTCCGGGAGGTCATCAACAAGAAGACATGTGCCTTTCTTAAGGAGTTTGGCAGCACACAATAGTTTCAAGTTCCCTGTGCAATGCTCCCAGAGACATGACTACCTTTTGATAGAAGACAAAGTGAGCTGGAAGCATTATTTACAGTTTTGATATCATATTACCCTATTATTTGTGCACTTGGACAGTTTAAACAAGTGATGCAAAAAAAAAACCACTCACATAAAATGATACACAGATAAATGTACAAACAAATGATCTTTGTTACCAATTCACATGTTTATATTATAGTCTGAACTATTTTTGAGCACTTACTGTTGTACAAAGTTCAAAAAAAGGTTTTATTATATTTTAGTTAGACTAAAATGATAAAAGCTCTCATGATCAAATATTATAAATGCCTCATAGGCACTTAGGTGAAATCTCGTGGCCTTCAGGTCTAGTAAAAAAGTTATTTTATTCTAGAGTTATTTTAGTAATCTAGTGGCAAATCTTCCTAACTTATCTCATGTATACTCCTTCTAGCTATCTCCAAGTTAATTTGAATCAAGAATTGTTCAGTTTATGTTCTTGCACCTTGTTCATTTTAGGATATTTAACCCACCATAAAACATTTTTAAAACTTATTTTATGTTTTATTTATTTTGCCTAACGTTTCATACCTACCGTGAACTCAATGATTAGGTAGTCCTTATACATGCTTTATAAAGTGTGTGTTTTGTAAAAAAAAAAAAGAGAGACACCCAGTATACTAACAAGATTGAATTAACACAGTTACTGAATTTTATGTTTGTCTGCAAATGTAAATAGCATGTATGCTACCATGGGGGAAAAAAGAAATTAAACAAATGTATTCCTTGCTCTGTCTTCTTTTCTTTATCGCCTTACTTTTTTTTTTTACCAACATGGACGTGGGTAAGCATGCAAGTATGCTAATATTTAGACATAAGCACAATGGCTTTTGGCTGCGCTTTGTGAAAAGGGACATTTTATGCTGGTTCATTCCCTCCCCTTTCTTTCTCATTCCTCCATTGTCGGTCAGCGCTGGCCCTCGTACTTGAGCAGGTCACATTCCAGCTGTACGGTGGTGGGTGTTAGGGGGGGTTGGTGGGGGGCAGAGGGGGGCCAGTCTGATCCGTGTGTTGTGTCTGGGTCTGGGGCTCTCTCCTCTCCTGCCGACCTTTCATGTGAGTGCCTGGGCTCTGGCGGTCGAGCACCCTGCTGAATGGCCCTCTCATCTTCTCGGCCCGACTCCAGCCATGCCGTGACACTGCGCTTGTGGGGAACCTGCTGCGCGCACACACATATACACTTGCACACATACACTGTGCTTTGTTTTAAAGGCAGCGCTTTGAACTCTTGACTTGAGCCGGATGGGAAAGAGAGGGCCAATACATGCTTGTTTTCCCCAAGGTGGGCCTCTGATGTTGGCTACTTCAGGCTGTCCAATGAGGCCCAGGTCCATGACCCTGTAAGAGGCTAATGAAAAGGGGTTGTTGGGTGGGGGTTGTGGGGGGAGGGGGGAGTGAGAAGGAGAGAGTTCATTAAAACTGTTGACAAGTGTCAAGTACAGCAGTCAGGCTCAAGTTCACTGGTCACTGACAGCTCATGCCAACAAAGGCACCACTTTTTCCTCCATAGTCTAGGTCTGCCTCTGCTAATTAGAAAGGTTTAAAAAGAACTGCAGTTAACAACGGGGCCACGTTTTAGCTTGCTTCAGTGTTCCTGGACTAACTGGATGTAACGTGTATTGCAAATTTGATAAATAGTATGTAATATGTAATGCTTGGTAGCGCTACCATTGAAGCACACAGCCATGCTTGATAGCGCTAGCATTCAAGCTTTTGTGGATTCAATGTTTCGAACAGCCGAATTCTCAGTAACTATGAATGATGTGCATGTAATTATTCAGTCATTTATATTACCAGACTACTAGCAAAGTCATTTGTTTCCCTGAATGCATGACCTCCCTTTAACAATAGACACATTTGCCATACTGACATCTGTTGGCCAGCAGGAAAAAGTGCACAGACAGACAATGAGTGTTTCAGGGTTGGGGCCATTCATGAATTGAATTGAGAATGCATGGTAAATTCCAGTTCACTTCATGGAACAGGAATTAAGTACAAACAAATTCCACAAATTTCTACTTTCTAAGACAATTTTACTTAATTTACTTAGCGGCAGCTGGTTGTGGGTTCGAATCCCAGCACAGCTGGTCACTGAGCTACCCTCGAGCAAGGTCCCGGCCCCACACACTGCTCCCTGGGAGCCCCTCTTTGGTTCACTTGGTGAATGGGTTACATACAGAGAAAGAAGTTCACTGTGTGCTGTGCTGTGGTGTGTTTATGTGTGACTGTAAGGGTACACTTTAAATAGTGTACATTAAATATTACAAATCATGTAAATGAAAAACATGAAATAAATAAAAGGTAATAAAATAAAATGTTTTTTCACCATGTTATGCATCTTAATTTCTTATATTGCTTTTATTTATTTGCTAAGAAACATATAAATGTGTTATTTGCGTGTTTTCACTCTGCACATTGCCTAACACATTTTTTCTAATTTTGGCATTTCCCAGAATTCCATACAACGTTAAGGTTCTGAACCTATGAGTATAAACCAAGGCTGATTTGGGCCTATGTTGAAGGTGTGAGTCAGGAGATTTTGTTGCTTAGATTGGAAAGACTTTTATTTGATTTTTTGTAAGATATTAGACTGTTTTAAGATTTAATTTGTATACGTAATCTGGAGTGCAACATTAACACTGAGATCCAGAATCCTTATGAAGCTGGAAATCTGAGAGTTCTGGGAAAATCTCTGGAAAGGATCATAATACTTTATCCATAATACTGACGACTGACATAAGCTACATTAACATTCATAAAGGCTTTCTCTAACCAGTGTTAGTTGTTATAATGCTTGCTTTTGTCCATTTTAATGCCACCCCCCACTTTTCCTGTGCTTATTGGAATAAGCTGTTATAAATGCTCATGTAGCTTTATGTCGGTTGACTAATATAAAGCTAATGTAGTCTTCTGAGCTAATTTTGTGGATTGAGTAATCACACGTGGTAGCATTTATTAAGTCAAACGGGTAATCACATAGAGGTATAAACTTTTCATGTTCATTAATTTAAATTCTCTGTTTTATTTTATGTTCTTTTCCACAACTGTTTCTTGCACATCGCTCAGTATCTGTGAGGGACCATAAATATTGAAAGCTTCAGATGTACACTATACAGACAAAAGTATTGGGACACCTGGCCATTACACCAACAGGGACTTTAATGACATTGCATTCAAATTCATAAACTTTAATACTGAGTTGGTCACCCCATTTGCAGCTATAACAGATTCCACTTTTCTTGAAATACTTTCCACAAGATTTTGGAGCTTTTCTGTGCCCATTCATTCTGTAGAGCATTTATGTGGTCAGACACTGATGTTGGATGAGAAGGCCTGGGTCTCAATCTCCGTTCCAGTTCATCCCAAAGGTATTGGATGAGGTTGAGGTCAGGGCTCTGTGGGGGCCAGTCAAGTTCTTCCACATAGAACTAATCCATCCATGTCTTTATGGCGCTTGCTTTGTGCACTGGGGCACAGTCATCCTGAAAAAGAAAAGGCTCTTCTCCAAACTGGGTCCAAGTTGGAAGCATGGTGTTCTCCAAAATGTCTTGGCATGCTGAGGCATTAAGATAGGCCTTCAGTGGAAGTAAGGGGTCTAGCCCAAACAATGAAAAACAAGTGTGTCTCAATACCTTTGGCTATATAGTGTATGTCACTACGTATATTCAGAAATAAATGTTCTGAAACAGCTAAAATTAAATTAAACTTCCAATCAGTTCTGTTATTGTTTGATTCCAACTACATTTCCTTGTTTGAACTGGAATTGTTGAGTTAATGTAAAAGTGGACATTTCCGGGAACAAGAGGACGTCTGGTCACCCTAATTATACGCCACGTATGTTGTTTCAACTTTCAACAGTGCAGTTTTCCTCTTTACCTTGTGTTAGGTTAGTCATCCTGCTGAAATTGTTTGTGTCGTCAAATTTTATGACCTTAAAAAAAGAATTAGCAATGGAGTACATTTTTAAAATGACCCTCCCCACTCTAAGAGCAGGAGTGGGATACTGAGGGCCAGAGTTCAGCAGTTTGGTGTTTTTCCCTAACACGTGAACTGAACCTGGCTGCTTAGTTGAAGCAGGTGTTGAATTTGACCATGGTGCATATGAATAGATTGGTGATCAATATACAACATATTTCAGTTTGCCTAGTAAGACTACTCATAGGACATAAAACGGGACATTTGGGCACAGCAAAGGTCATTTCTGCATATGAAATCAATGGGGCAATCTGTTTCAAAACATTATCAGACGTTGCCACATTTATAAGCCTCAGGTAACAAACACTACCGCATTCGTTCTCCTTCAGTCAACATCAGCAGACTGTTTTCAGAATTCATAGTCAGCTCCCTGGTTCTCCCAGGTCTTCAGTGCTGTGTCTCTACCACTGAGTCATCATTTCATTCATGGCTGGTGTTGCCAGGCAGTAAAAGGGAGCACTTAAATGAACTGTGATGCAAAAGACAATGCAAAGTCTTCACAGCATTTAGAGCAATGACAAAAGACCCCTGCTGTCTTGCTGTTGCTCTATTTAGCCACCAGGAAGTACACTACAACACGCTATACTAAACATGTAGCTACTACAATACAAAGAAAACATATCTGTTTATACTTTGTAATAGATAACTAGGGATACAGTGTGATTCAGGGCTGCAGTACTTTATTTTGAATGATCCCTGCAGTCGTTTTGAAGAGGCTCACCTTGTCTTTAACATTCATCTAAATGCCTTTTAAATGCAACTGAACATTATCTATTACAGTGGACCGTAATAGATTAATTTAAATATAGCTCAAAATGTTGATGCCGATCATCTTTGTTTCAGCAGTTTAACAGTTTTAACTACTTACTGAAAGGCTGTTTTTTAGTGGTGTGTCTGGAAAACCTTTTTGCTGCATTTTTTTTTAATTCTACTTCAGAGATGTTTTCTCAGAGCCTAACAATTAAATGTTATGCTGAGACCAGAGCCACTGTAGCCTTCTTAGTATCACTAGATGGAGCCAAAACATCAGTTTCCCTCTTCTTTGGCATTTTTATGAGTATACCCAAGCACAGGATGCTTTTATCTCCTTACTTTTCTAAGGGCTGAAGGCCCATACATGAAAAATGCTGTTTTCGGGAGCTTTTGTCTCTATAACACAGTGCCAATGTGCAAATGATTCACGAAGGAGTGAGTGGGGTCACGTTCACATAATCAAGACGGAGATATCAGATACTGCAGCGTTTCAGATTAGGTAATATAGAAGGGTTGATGATAGCAATGTCGAACATTTTGCCTGTGATGCGTGGCTACAGGCATCACACATGAGATGATGCAGAAGGCGTGACCTCATTTGCCTTTGCAGTTGCTATGGCAACTCAGAGAAGTACAGGCCTTATTAATGTACACATAGCAGTTTTTGCTTAGTGAGTTAGCAGAGCAGGCTTAATACAACCTTCTCTCTGTTAAGATGAAAAGCCTACAAGAGCAATTAAAACAGATGTATTGAGTTTGTGGTAGTGAATGGCGACATGGACAAAAACAGACCTGGACATCATGAAGAACGAGACCAAAGGGAATTAACTCCCGAAATCCAGAGGGCCCCACATGTTATACTATTTATAACTCCTTCATAACTCAAAAATAATTTTCCTCATTTTTCTTTAATGACTTTGGTTGTTTCATGCATTCTTCAAAAATTGTTGACACACAAAGACTGGCTTGTGATGTCAAACACATTTGTATTAAAATTCACCCTTTCAGTGCATAGCACTGGCCATTCACATCAGTTACAGAGAGTGGTTCAGCCTAGACTTTTTTAAAATTAGGCACAATGCAGGACAGATAGTTAAGACAGAGAGCATACATGCATCTGTATTAAACACATAGTAACAGTCTGTTTAATTCTAAGGGAAAAGGAAAGGTTGGTATCTAAAATGAATGATGACTCGTCATAAGTGGAACTCTGGGGAAAAAAAACATAAATAATGTTAAACATAATCTTTTAAGATTATTAACTGAATAATAAACCTGCAGTTTGAGGTCACATAGAAATGATTCCGTTACTTCTTCTAGAATGAAGTGTTTATGTCTTACCTTTCTTTCTGATAGAAAAAAACCCCTCCTGGAGTCCATTTGTCCATATTTGTTTCAAAGTCAGCCGGCTGTGCGCTGAATGTATCTGTTTTACACACTGGTGATGTTCACAGAGACAATAAAATATCTCGTCTTCTATTTCTGTATTGGTCCTTTCGCATGAAATGCTCACACAATATAAAGTGTGGCTGGTATTTTCTAACTGTATTAAGCAGTAGAAACAAAAAGGTTTGGATATGAGAGCAAAAGCATGGTGGAATAATTCCTAGTGAGAAATATTTAATACAAAATGTTTGAAGATGCATTTTAAGGTGCATACACAACCAGGGAACTAATAAGGGTTGGTATAGCTGGAGAATGGCACACAAAAAGAAAGGAAAATGATGTTTTTGATCTGTTCCAAAGAACTCAGTATGGAACTGAGGATGTGCTTTCCATAAAATGTGGAGATGTGTCAAAGTGTCCACAGTCTGTCCCAGCCCTGCACTTCTGAAGGCACGGCACATATGAGCAGTGAACTCTGTTCCGCTGCTTGGTGACCTTCTCGGCCAGTGAGAGTCCGTTGGCTTGTCAAATCCCTGCGCCATAATTACTTACCGCTTCTAGCAGGTGGGAAGAAATAGGAGGACGTGTGCGGTGTAATAAGCAGAGAGAGGGAAGAGGGGAGGAGGGAGTAATCTAGTGAATAATCAACATCATAAATCATCTGCTTCATTGATCTCGACTGTGGGATCAATAAGGCAGATGTTAGATGGAGGAGCCACACGACACGTATCAGCTTGACCCTTTATGCATAACCATGACACACGACTGACCTTCAGCATTGATCATGGTGCTAAATAATCCTGTATTCAATATATGCATGCAAAGGGGGCATGTTAAACATTGCATTTCATTTGTCATGAGTGCCAAAGACCACAAAATACATGCCTGTGTTTTGAATCTGTCATGTCGTCTGCAAATGAGATGGACACAGGGGTTCATATTAGTCATCTCAGAGCGAGAATACCAAATAGGAGACTGTAATAAATAAAAATATCCCAGACAGGCACTTTTACATTAACCAAGTGGAATTGCTTCACTTATAAACTACAAAAAAGGCAGAACATTGACCAAGTTCTGTTGAACCTAATTAAAAATTGTAGATTGTTCAGAGAGGCCAATTTTAGCTCAGTTACATCACAAAATGAAACATCTGATCCATCCCAACCATGTGGGCTCTCACCTGCATACAGTATAAACATCATTTTAATTAGTAACGTAACATACTCACGAATTTAAGCACGCAAGTTCAACATTCGCTTAAATGAGAATTTTGCCAACACAGCCAAGCTAGCATTCCCATTTGTTAGGCTCAAAGGTCTAATGGGTCAGATGAACCGCCAACATGCTTAAGTCACAATGGATATGATTTTTAGTGGGCGGGGCCAATTTTAAGAAAAAAAAAACACTTTAAGCCTCATAGAAGAACTAGATAGTCTCTGACTGCAAATGTGAGCCACAGACCAACCATGTTTCAGTCATTTGTTAAAAATGCAAGGGCGCTTTACTCAGAGAGAGATAAGGACACAAGGCAAATATGTTCCTATCTTCTACAAGGTTCAGATAAAACATATGGTTAACATTTATATGCTTCAAATGTGTTTAATCTGTAACAGACAAAAAATGTTAGTAAGTACCACTGTTATCTTAGCTCTAACATACTATTAGAAATCCCATTGGGGCAAACATGGCCTAAACTGTAGTAGGCGAAAAAATGTAATTGAATTCATACAAAAATATTTTAACTTGAGAAAGTTAGATAAATATGGGCCCTATTTCTGGTTAGTCAGCATACAGATACTGTTTTTAACTGTGTTATGTGAGTGTGTGTGTGTTACTGAGAAATCATGAGCCACTTCTTTATAAAGTGCAGCACCATGATGCCGAAAAGGGTGCAGCCACTGCTGGTAGGGCTTGCTGTCATAAACACTCCAGCAGATGGCTCGGTAAATCGTCCCGAGTGTTCTGCACTGGCCATGAATCACCCTGCAGCCCCTGCTGCTGCTGCTGCTGCTGCTACTATGCGGTGCACTGTACTGTGTGTGCTGATCCCACCCGTACAGGCCTGGATAGAAAGCTCTAGATAAACCCTCTGCAGTTATTGTTTTGCTATATAGTTGATTTACGTGGCATGTTTATTTATGCTGTAATGGTATCTCATAATTAATCACAGTCACATAACGAGTTTCATTTAAACTGCATTTACATGCTTTGTTGACATTCTTTGTTTCAATGACAAACATGGTAGAAATGAAATAGGATGTTTTTTAACACGAACTAAGATGCTATACACATTAATAACTTTGCATCAAATCCAAATCATAATAAAGTATCTTCACTTACGAAGATGTGGTATTGCGTGGTATTGATTGAGAATCTGCATATTCCTTCAAGTCTTTTGAGCCGGTGCCATGAATAAGAAACAATATAATAACAACAGCAATCATATAATATGTGGTTATAATAAAAAGAAATAATAACTAAAGGTAAGAAAAGGTATTTTGAGGTGTGTACACCTTTGGGGACCTCTGAGAGTTAACATAGCTGCACTGAGCAAACTGAACCACATCACAGCGCACCAAAATAAGTGCTGTTATTTATTTTAAGCTCTTGGAGAGCCAGGCCTTTCCCCAGTGCTGGAGTGCACAGACCGCCTGAGAGAAAACGCTGCTTTGCTCTTCAGTGCAAAAACAAGATGAAGTATACAGTAGCTAGAGAGCGGGTTCCTGAGAGAAAGAGAGCGGTGTATTGCTCTCCATTCTGCCGTCATGTAATCTACTCCGAACTGTCATAACAGCAAGATAAACCACCACCACCGGCACCCCCCAGCCCTCCAGATGCACATAAAAAATATACACACACTCACACATTTATCTGATTGATATTGCCGGTGGTGGATGATTACTGGCCGTTCTTGCATTTTGATTGAATAGGAGGCGGCACAGGAGACATTTCATGTCACTGCAGCGCTGTTGCATGACTGGCTTCCAAGCCTTTATCTCTCAGCTCAAGCGCCTTACATGAGGCAATCCCAGTAACGCAGCCCGGGTCAAGATTTAAGATCCACAAGGAATGGATGAAGGAGGACAAGAGAGAGGGACAGAGTGAGAAAGAGGGAGACCGTGTGTGCAAGAGAGAGGAGAAAGAAAGGAGAGAGAGAGAGAGGAGAAAGAGAGGAGAGGGAAGAGAGAGGGGGGGGAGAGAGGAGAGAGGAGAGAGAGAAAGAGATAGGAGTGAGAGAGAGAGGAGAGAAAGGAGAGCGAGGAGAGAGAGAGAGAGAGAGGAGAAAAAGAAAGAGAGGGAGAGAGAGGACAGAGGAAAGAGAGAGAGATGAGAGGAGAGAGAGAGGAAAGAAAGAGAGAGAGAGAGGAGAGAGAGGACAAAGAGAAAGAGGGAAAGAGAGAGAGAGAGAGAGAGAGAGAAAAGAGAGAGGAGAAAGAGAGAGAGAGGAAAGAGAGAGAGAGAGAGAGGGAGAATATGGATTCTGGTGGATTCCAGCAGGCAGGCAGAAGAAGAAGCAAATATGAAATACAGAGAATGACTTGGCAGAAAGGTCAGGCTGCAGTAATGAGACTGTAAATCATAGCCAATGGTAACGCTACTGTTGACTCAAGGCCTCATTCTTTATTTTCGATCTGTTATAAATACAAAAGTCTTGTTGTGCTATTTGGCGATTATGCTCAAGTAGAATGGGAATTCCATCTTTAATTTGTTTAAGGTAATCTAGAGGGAAAATGTCTGTATGGGCAAAAGTGCATTATATTTGAGTATGCCAGTGCATCTCTGTCCAGGCAGTTTACTGTTAAAAAGCTTGTACTGAGTAATTTGTGTACCTTGCTGTCTTGTTAATCTTTAAAAAAGTCTGGAGGATTTTCTAATTGGGTGGATGTACATTATCTAATGGTGGAGAGGGAAGGTGAAACATAGTAAAAGAGCTTCCAACACAAAACATGCAGCATCCAACCACAAGCCAAAAGGCAAATTACAAAGAGCGGTGTCAGCTCCACACCCCAGTGTGACTTACTGCTGCTCTCTGCTCTCCTCATCTATTGTGTGCTCAAGATGGAATGCTATAAATTTAGTTTATTTCATGTATTCTGTCACTCCTGGGCTAGGATGGCTCCCTCATTCCCTCTGCCTCTATAAAAAAATCTGGATTTTATAAATATAAAAAATCATTAATAAGCCCATTAGCTGATGTGCTGTGTCAAGACTTTTATTTGTTTTGTGAGTAATTGCGGTTTCCCCTGGGAAGCTGAAATAACTCACAGTTCCAATGTCTTCAGTTATAGTCAAACAGCGAGTTCAAGTTTGTCAAAAATTGGAACAGAATTTTCCTCATTACAAAACAGTCAGTCCAGGTCCGGCGTTAAATTTTTAATTAGACCATTTCTGTGTAATGTTGCAAACTGATGACACTCTGCATCATTTCTGAAGATTTGAAAGATGGTGCGATTTGCGTTTATGTGAAGCCTGCATTCTCATGGATGCGCACACACTCTATTGGTTTGCAGCTTTAGATTAGGTAGGATGATGAATGTAGTGCTGTCAGTAAGAAGGTATAACTTGAAGATACTGTAGGACATTTGTAAACTGCGTCCTGTAGAAACTTTTTTCTCCCCAACCCACTCTCAAATACGATAAAGCCATAGTCTTCTTGAACTTTATCTTCATTTTAGCCATTTTTATAGATAACAGTATGTCATATTCATATTTTATAAAATTCAAGTCCAAGAAATAACCAAATTTTGGCATCAAGAGTCAGAGACCACATAATCAGGTTCATTTGAGATGACCAACTCACAGTTAAAGGTTAAAAACAGAAAAGGCAGTCTCGGATGAACTTGATTATAAAATTTAATTTAAATTGAACCTGGTGATTACAGTTCTGCAGTTTTGTGATGCTAATCTGTGGGGGAGAATTATTTGTTTGAGGCAAACTTTAGACACAAAGATGTCTTGGCTGCTCAGTCACACTTGGAGTAAAAGTTGAAGGAAAAGTTTTTTGTTTTTCTGTTTCACAGTTTTGAGATTCTATTCTGTCACAAATATAGGAAAGAGCTCTTTCTCCTCACATCTGCTGTTTATCAGTTTGGCTTGCTGCTGACATGCTGAGAAGGAGATGCTATACTGAAAGACAAAATTGAAACCAAGTCTTGCCTCTGTTTCGAGGACAATTGTCCTCCATCCTCTGGAGGAACACAAAGTGCTTCTAGGATATCAATAACACTCACTTCTATCCGAGCCTGTACGTGCAGATCCCAAAAAAATATATCTGCTGTTGTTGTAGAGGCTATCAAGGAAACTGTGGTTGTCTGATAAAGCTGCAGTACACTAAAAACCACTTTTTGTCATTTTGCTGTACATTGGGAATAAACACTGATTCTTTTATAGCACCATGCAAAGAATCCCTTTTGGAACCATTATTTATACCCTCACTATTTGGTTTTTTTTCCTCGTGATTATTTATAATGAATGAAATAGTTATGCAATAACTTACATTTACAATAATGACATTCTGTATCATTAGGTTTACTTTTACACTTCTGTCTTTTTCATGAATTTAAATGCAAGGCACAATATGTAAAGAATGTTTTCCTTTCATGCAAAACGAGTCATGCAAGCAAAACATGCAAAAGGTTCATCCAACTCAACTCACAATAATGGATGTCTTCTTCCACTAACAAATAAAAATTCGGTATCGGCTGTTATCTCAGAATTTGCACTTTAACGACTCTCTGTCCCAACCTGTATGTGCAGATTAAAACAAAAACCTTATCGCTCCTGTCTAAAGGAAACGAAGTCGGAACCATCAAAGTTATTGTGGCAGTCCGATAAAGTGAGGGAGGGAGAGAGAGTGAGTAAAGAAACAGACAGACAGACAGAGAGAGAGAGAGAGACAGAGACAGAGAGAGAGAGAGAGAGAGAAATTTACATTTAAATTAGTTCTCATGTTCTTCTGGGCTGTTCATGCACAGAATGACTCCCTTCCTGACATTGTTGCCTGCCAATGAAGCCATAATTAGCACAGCGAGGAGCGACTCTGCTTCTTAATCAAATGACAGAGCTGTGACGTACGCAGGGTTTTTATCACTTCGGGGTTCTGGAGCATGCGCGTTCATATCTCCCTCACTGAGCTCTGCTCTATAAAAAGGCGCATGGAAAATACATTTATCTCTTCCTAACCTTGTTCACCCACCGAGGGGACCAGTGCTGCTACATATTCATGTTGATTCATTGTTTGTTTTGAGTGTTTTAAGTGTGTGTGTGTTTGTATGTGTCTGTATGTGTGTGTGTGTGTGTGTGAGACAGAGAAAGAGAGAGAGACAAGAAGGTTTGCATTGTTTATGCTGGAAGCTTTTATTTTTTTCATTAAAGAGATTGATAGTATGTAAACATTCAAATTGTAGCGTTCACACCTGCATACTGTCCATATATGTAAACTTATCTATAAAAACAACCAATGATAGTTGTGACATCACTCATTTACATACTCACCCTCATTCACGTTGACCTGACGAGGAGCTACTGGGTGCAGTTCATTTATTTTTTTGGAGGAGGGTGGGTATTGGCACTATTAAACATTGAGCTGTTCTTGGCTGCAAATGTATTGCCGCACAACCTTGGACCCAGACATCCAAAAGGAGTGGCTGAAGTTTATTTTTACAGACATCCCTGAGGATTTCAGTCCGGATTTAAAAGTTTGTCCTGTACATTTCATCCCAAACTGCATGCTGAATCGTAACAGCGAGCAAAAATAGCCTGTTTGATTCCAAGCCATACAGAGAGGTTCGTCAACAGTTTTGGGTACCTAAGTGGATTTCATGGTGAAAAATACAGAATGAAATGGGCCATTTAAATGCTATTATGTAAGCTGCAGGGCATCCCATATGCTTTGATATGGGATATGCCCAATGTGTTGTGTGAGATATGTACACTGGATGCTTTTGGGTGTGAAATATATGCTTGGAACCTATTATATAACACATATGCTTCGTGTTATAGCTAATGTAAAGTAATGCATGTGATCTGGATTGCTGCTGCAGTCTGATAAAAGCTGGCAATGTGCGCAGTGGTCTCAGACTTGTGCGTAGGTACCATTGAGAAGGTGGTGGGGCCGGGGCCGGGGGGTCATGAATGTGGGTGAGGAAGTGTGCGAGTGCGTGTGCTCTGTCATCAGCAGTGTGAAATGCATGCAGCATTTGTACAGAGTGTCCCCTGGCTGCATGCTGACGCTCCGGACGGGTGGTGTGGAGAAAGGCAATGGTGGTTATTATTAGGTCCTGAATGCTCCACCGCAGCCCTGGCCATGTTTGGTACCTCAGGGCTACTGGGGACCTAATGGAAAACAATCATCTAAACAGCAATCTTTTGCAGGCTTAAGTTATGTAATATAGAAGGAGCTTATCCCGACTTGCCAGGCATTTTAAGATGTTCTTCTTTAAGATGTTATTTTTTTTTTGGTGTAGAAAGATCATAATGAAGCTAGCAGTTCCCATTGTTTGACATTCAGCTCTATTCTTCTGGAGATGCCATCACGTTGCCTCCTCCTTTGAGGTCGCACTTAACTGAAGGGTAATCATTCCACTGTAAAAGCCTATAATCAGAGCCGGGCTCCCAAGCAATCTGACGAACACTGGGATGCGATTCAAAGTGAAGCGTTCCGAATGAGTTCATGTTTCTTAGCACCAACATCCAGAAAAAATTATAAGAATAGGTGAGCTTGCCCATCAGTAACTAAATTTCTCTTGGGACCTATTACTGAACGTCTTGGCAAAAATGAATTAGCGGCTTCTCGTATTTAAGCGATGATATTTATTTAAAGATCTGGTGGTTTTCCAGCTAGTCAGACTTAAGTTATGTGCAAGTGATGCTGGAAGTGTATATCTGCATATTAGATCTGCAGGAACATAAGCACTGACATTCGAGTGTGTTGATGTGAGTGTGTGCTCTGTGCATCAGCCTAGACAACACAGTGCAAGTTACCGTGACACCTGAGGGTTAACTGCGCCCACTTATTCTCTGGTATTCAAACAAATGACCACTGGGGGGAGTCGTCATGTGCTCTCTGGACCCCTTCTACTCCACCATTGTTCACTCATGGTGTCTCCTTGGCCTCTCTGGGGTGAATCTCCCTCTCTGGGTTTGTCTCAGTGCACAGTTAAACAGATGAAAGCCAGTGTTTGGTTGGGTCCCATGACGGGATCTCAGAGCAATATCCTGCGTGGATGAGATTGAAAAGGGATAATCGTTGCTGAGAGTTACGCTCTGTGTTGGCACGCGACCAGCTAACCATCTGGCATGAAGGGGAATTGCTCTACCTCACATTCAGCCCCATTTTCATTTCAAAGTCAAAGATAGCACTGCAATAGGAAATGAATGTGAGTCCGAAAGGACAAGCTGTTCCTGGGACAAGAATTAAAGGACCCGCATGACAAAAAAAAAACATGGCATATGTGAAGATGGCAGGCCCCTAAAAAATGAATGCTATAGACAAATACAGTCACTCAAAGAAAAAAAAAGACCATTTAATTAGGTTCTGCAAAGTACCGTGAATCGTTTTCATTCAAGACACAATACCAAAGTATGCATATGGTATTTACTGTCTATTAACGACAGCCAGGTCATTTATGAAGTCATAATGAATGAACTGGAAGGAATCACAACATAAAAATCACCATGATGCTCATTTTTGAAGTGCATTTTCAAAAGTTTCTGTCATAATTACTCATAATTAATAATCCGACTTGCCATTCTGCACGAAGTGAAGCATTTGATTTGCTTTACTCAAATGTGTACATACTTTATATTCTGATTCATTTCCGTCCTCAAGTTTACTTACATAAGTGTGATGTCATATTTAATTTGTAAGTAAATTATGTACATATTGAATCGAGTAAATTCAGTGCAGCATATGACAACATGCCAACATGATACTGGAAATTTGTAAACCAAATAGCAAAATAAAGAAGGTACTCAGCTGAAGGATGTTGATTTCTTAGTCTAGCTCAAGAAATAATGTTTACAGAGCCTAGGATTCACACCTGAGGGACCCTGAGGTTTCTGACTGTTATGTTAATTAGGTATTACCACTGATTAGCGTGTAAAATAGATTTCATTTGTATCGTTTTCTGCAGGTATTTGCAATGCAAATCCAGCACCGAATGTGGTGCTGAAAAGAACCTGGAGCTCTCGGCTTGGCCAGGAATCGAAAGACTGCGAGCCTCCAATTACAAAACAATCTCCCTAACCAATACTCCAGAATACAGGACAACTCTGTCAGCTAAATCACTCCCCTCAAAGCCCTGTCACCATGACAACAGCTCAGCATGCCAGTGTCCTCCGGCAAACATTTGATTTCATTTCCCCTGATTGCCAGTCTATGCAACTGTGGGCAGAGCTGGCACTTGGCAGGTGGAATCCTTAGAGACAGCTCATTACCACTGTGTTATAGCCTTGCTTGGGAGGCAGGGCAAAGACTAGACGTGAACTGAACTAAGTGAATTTCACTTAGTTAGAAATACACAGGAATGGATACAAACGCACACACACACACACAAACACACACCCATACAAATTCACTTGTGAACCCAAGGAAACTTACACATTCTCTCTCTTCCTTTCTCTCTCCCTTTCTCTCTCTCTCTCTCTCACTCGCTATCTGTCTCACCCTCTCTCTCTTGGGGTAGATGGAAAAATCGCTTCACATGCACACTCCTCTGCCCTTCCATCTCTCCTTACTCCTCATCTATCATGTGAGACTGGAAACCTTAACCTGTGTGAGCTAACCACACAAAACACCCACGCGCACAAACCTAGTCTCATTACTGCAAATAACATTCAGTGTCCGCCAAATGTTCACGCTTTACACATTTCTCTGACATCAAAATGCACCAAGCATCCCCAGAGCCTTTTCTGCTACATGCTAACATCACTCAGAAGCTGTTTTCTGTAGATGCTGCAAAGCATTTTAGACTTTATCGTCAGTACATATTCATACTGGCTAAAGGCTAATGGCATTAATACGCTCAGCACGAACCTGATCATGCTGTATAACTCAAGCCATGCTGTTACCAAACAGCAGCATCTCCACTTTTAAAGCAATGAACACACTTACTAGACTTCTGAGGTCCACAGCAGGTTTATGTTAATAGGAAGGTGAAGATGACATGACGGAAATGAGACACATTGTGTTAGAGAGTGAATGAGGAATACGTAAGTTGAATAAAACGAGAAAAGAAATAAATGAAAACATTATGTTTCATACTCATGCTCATGCTAAAAACTTAACTGAAGAAAATTTGGTGTAAGAAAACAAAAAAAAACACAGATCCACATGTGTTATAATTACTGGTACATCTGGATTTATTGGCACCAATTAACAGCTCCTGTAATGTTTGATGAGAGAAAATATGAAAAATACAAAGTATACAATGTGAGACCACTCCTCCTTACAGAGTCTTTCCAGATCCTCCATGGTCCTAGGTCCTCACTTTAGGACTCTCCTTTTCAGCTCACCTCACAGGTTTTAGGTCAGGGGACTGGGATAAGAATGCCAGGAGCTTGCTTCTCTGGAAAAAAATTTGTGGTTTTGGATGTATGTTTTGAATCATTGTCTTAATGGACAATGAACCAAGTTTAGCAGAAGAAACAGGAGTTTAATCTAAAATCTACTGGTATTTCATGAAGTCTGTATCCCAGGAACTTTGGAGGAAACAGACAAAATAATCTGACACTTGTTAAGGTATTGTTAAGATAATATAAATATTCAAAATGTGGTACTTTAAAATGTTTACTTTAAGGAGCTTAGAATCTTTATATGTATAATTCAAGCAGTGTCCTTCCCTGTCTCATCAAGGTTCAATGATTAACCACTTCTTGTTCCGTTTTCTTGTTCCTGCTGCCATTTCCTCACTAGAAACTGTGATTGACATGAAATCAATATATATGTCTGTATAAACCCAACACTCAATAATACATTCCTGAAGGTCGTTTAAATGTTTAGCATCATGTGGTGGAGTACACATATGTACATCTGTGTGTGTGTGTGTGTGTGCGTGTGCGTGTGTGTTTTGCTTTGTAGTAGGAAATGAGAAAAATGCTATTAGTAGAAAGCATCATACTGAGGCATATGAGGCCCCAAGCAGTCTCATAGATAAGAAACAGAGCACCTGAAAAAGGTAATATGAGACAAAAAACATCTCATGCAAACCAGTGCAGTGTGCAAAGGTATAAGGAATGTCGTATCTAAAAACTGACAGTAACAGTGACAGCTAGTCATAATATTGAATGAGAGGGCTAGCTAGTCAATAACTATTGCTTAATAACACCTATTGATCACGAAAAGAGCTGTACCGCTAGATAAATGTCACTTTTAAATGTTCAGCAGGTTAACACATCAATCACACTATATTTCAGAACAGCAGCTGCACTGTATCAGCAAACACATGAACAGATAATGATAATTCATTACTGAAGGACTCTGTAAACCAGCATTATGCAAAGTAAAAAATATCTTACTCAATTGTCTGTTGCAAGGGTGTACTAGTCAGGGGTCAATCAGTAATTTTTTAAAGTGGGGGATTCTGGGAGATGGAGGTGAGTAATTTCTCTTTGAAAAAACATAAAATCGTAATGAACTTCCTGCATTTCTACTTGTACTTTATGTCAACAGTGTGTAGTAAGATCAAGTTTTAATGTACAGTGTGGTGTCACACCATGACCATCTAAATTCACCAGTGGGTCCCACTATTAAGATCTGAATTTTTAGTTAATCTCATTATAACCTGCTCACATGTGCCCTGTGTACATCCCAGTTATCATATATAACAAAAAGAACAGTAATAGTTCCTATATAAAGGGGTGATTCTATGAAATTCTATGAAACCAAGTTATGCTTGGTTACTCACATTTTAACTGGCTAGCTAACTAAATAAAGCTTACTGTCATTGGCCAACATTAACGTTAGCTGGCCTAGCTAGCCACCTTATCTAGTACATTTTATTTTAGGCCATATCTTCCATATCTTTGTCATATACATAGTTATACAACATGTAATGAGTCCTTTTATGACTGTGCAAACATTATAAAATAAGTACAAATTTAAATAAAACACAAATCTAAAAGAAAAAGGTTAAACAAGGAACACAAGTTAAAGATAAAATATGGATGTCAAAGTCACATCCACATGAACCCTCAGCTGGTGGCCTAGCAGTTAGGGAGTTGCCCCTGCAATCAAAATGTCATGGATTTGAATCCCAGGACTGCGAGTGGCACTTCTGAGGTATTCTTGAGCAAGATGCCGTCCCCACACACTGCTCCCGAACGCTATGTTCCTGGCTGCCCACTGCTTCACTTGGGTGAATGTGTTAAATTCAGAGAAAGAATTTTGTGCTGTTCACAGTGTGTGCTGTGATGTTTACATCTGTCAAATAGACACTTTACACCAGCAACCAAGGGTTCCCAGTGGAACATTGCCCAGAGTGTCACACTGCCTTCTTCCCGTAGTGCATCCTGGTGTTATCTCTTCCTCAGCTAAGCGATGCACATACCAGTGGTTCATTATATAAATGTATCATTATAAGATTCTCAATCCAACTTTTGGGTACACTATATTAACGGTAATCAATAGTATACCTCAGATTTGGCTGTTGGAGACTAGATTGCAAATTGCTGGCCTATTCCTTTAAGATAAACTGATGGGCATGGCTACTTGACACTTCAGACACCCACCAGCTCCAGGCTATTGTAATGCTGCACAGACTTGGCCACACATTGCCTGGACAAGGCCCGCTTGTTTTCTCTGAGCTTTGGGCTGCCTGCCTGTTGAGCCTCTAACCCTGACCTCACCCATTATGCAGCATCACATTCCCTTAAACACACGCATACACTCACACGCACACAAGCTAATGCCATGCTAATGCCACCACCACTGCAGCACATGCTAGCACAAAGCATCCAATCACTCAGCATATGTAAGGGGGCCTTGACAGAGCAAGCCACAGCTTTTGAATATGGCCTTTCAAAACAGGCTTCTTTTCATCTTCTTGTTTTTGTCTGTTAGCACTGGACTTTCAGAAGTTATTACATATGTTTATTTCGTCATCCAAATTAGAACTATTCAGTGGTATAAGGGAGCACAGTACAGCTCAGGTTCTGTGGACTGGAACATACTATGGAAGGAGGTTATATTTCTACTATATACAACTGTAGAAGAGCTGTGAAGATGCTCTCAGGGGGTCTTCGCATTTCTGTTGTAGTGAATGCAGGTCGTGTGCTTGTTTCCCTACAGCGAAAAAGATGAGAGGTTTTACCACAGCGAAACCCCCCCCAAAAAAACAAAAGCACAATGGAAATTGCCTGCTCTAACAACGTGTGCAATAGAAAAAGACAATCACGTGTCGCTAGTCTGTCTCTCTCTCTCTCTCTCTCTCTCTGTCTCTGTCTCTCCCCTGGCAGGGAACCAAGCCGCTAAACATAAGCGCACAAATATAGAGAGTCAAAGTGGGAGGGCCATTTCTTTGGTGACTGCTGTTCCCCATCTCTACTTATCTTCATAGCAACAACCACCCACAATAACCACAAAACGATCCAGCGGATCCATACTATGGCCAAGTCTTTTTTCCCCACCTCAGTTATACATTCAGTTTCCTTTTAAAAACTATACCGGAGCAGTGAGACACTGACTCAAGCAAACGTAAAGTATTTGGCTTAGAATAAGATGTAAGTTGAATATTATCATTTTCTACAGCGAACAAAACCTAAAATAAAGCAGAATATTTTTTTTACCTTCAAGGTAACAGCCTGACAATAAATCCACGCCGTTTCTGCGTCTGGCCTGTTTTGAGGGCTCCTAGCGCTGTTTCGAGGATACACATTAATGTGCTCCCTGGAGAAGAAGTCGGCATGAGTCACTCTTCCAATTAAAGCAATAAAAACAAAAGTAGCATGAGGGGAGAAAAGGGGAGAAGGGGGGCGTAGGTAGGAGTCTCCTCAGAGACCATTACTACCCTCTCATATTGTTTACTCATAGCGTGAAGAGGACAGTTAAGTGACATTTCAAATGGGAAAAAAAATGTAGGCTTGTTGGTAGAGAAGGGTGTCACAGGAAGTGTTCTGTATGTGAGAAGCTGAACAGATATAGCGAACCTAGGCTCAACATTTTTGCCTGAGAAAAATGCAGGTAAAATGAACCTGCATACACAAATCCAGCAAGAGTAGCAGGCATTCTAGCAGTGGCTATAGGGAAATGAGAATTTTGTTAACTACATTACTATTCTGATGCAGTATTCCAGCTTAACTCCTGAATTTTAGGACAGTTATTTAGTTATTATGAGTTCCACTGATAATGTTCCACTGTTTCAAAACTGCTGCATAATTAAATGATTGTAAAAAAAAAGATGTAAACAATACCATTCAGTGTGGTTTGTTGTGAAATGCTGCATTCTCGAGATACTGACAGTCAGAATTGTTTTACAGCAGTGTTGATAAGTATTACATATTACCAACATACTTGACTGAAAATCTATTGAAGTCACTTTATATAACCTTAATCTTTAACCTCAACCCAACACTGGTCGTAAACCTCACTTAACCCTAACGGTATGAATTTTCAATCAACTGAATTTCACCAGATGAATGATGAATTAACTAATTCTATCCCAATCAAGTAGGACCACTGCCTTCAAAAACCACCTCCCATAAAGATGTTACTCAAAAAGAGCTGAGCTGTTTTACCATTGTTTTGAGATCTGAAATTGTAAGCTGAAAATGTTTTTCATGTTGAAGTGATACATGCAGGCTCTTGTGAGGCAAGACAGTATCTACAGAAAACATGATCTGTTTTAACATTTTGAACAGTGTTGTTTATTATAGGACAGTTGTAGACATCGTAATCCCTTCTTGCTATTACATATTAATTTAATTGATCTATTTTTTAACTTCTCTTTCTGGATAACATTTGTAAAGTGACCTTGAGAGTCATGAAAGGTGCTTATAAATAAAATATATTATTATTATTATTATATCTCAATACTGAACAACTGAATTATGTACAGTTCAACCCTTTCGGCAGCAGAGTGCATTTTACTATGCTGAACATGTACATGCAGGCATCCCAGCATCTCTTGGGGCAAATTTAAATCAGGTAAGGCGCACACTGTCAAAATGTATTCTTAGGTAATTAGGGATTAAACGTGAGACTTTTTATTTGGTTACTTCTATTTACTATTCAGTATTAAATTAATTTGTAAGAGATCCAGTAATGAGAGTAAGGAGCCAAGGTGCCCTCTCATTCAGACCCTTTAGGGGTTTAGGGGTTTCACTGCTTCTGTCATCTATTAATGGTGCAAATAAATAGTATTCCCAAAGCAACAAAACTGCTGTTTTACTGGTGTCGGGCAACAGCAGTTTTCTATTAGCATTAGCTAATGAACTCCATATAAGAACAAGACAGAGGCAGTACATATGTATAATGAATGACCTCAAATTAATAGTAATTATTGTGCTCCTTTTGAGCTCCTTGTCTTACAATCTTGTCTTTCTTTGTGAGCCATCAATCATTGCATATGCCTGTGTGTGTGTGTGTGTGTGTGTGTGTGTGTGTGTGTGTGAGTGTGTTGTGTGTATGGGCGAGTGTGAGGTGACCCTATGGCTCAGTGTCTCCTCAGCACAAAATGCGGATGGCCTACCGCAGGCCCTACTATAATCATAGTGCCGAGCTAAGCAGAGTGAAAGCTCAGGAAACAGTGGCGGGGCCCGGGCAGGCCCATTCAGGGGGAGAGGAGGCCCGGGCTGGCCAGAAAAGCTCAGATTACAGGCCACATAAAGGGAGACCTGTATCAGCAGGGGCAAGGGCCACCTCGCATTGTACTGAAAGCACCCCCCCCTCTGTTTTGCGTGAGCAAAAAAGTGAGAGGTGATACAAACCAGCCCCACGTAGCTGCTGCACCGAGCAAGAGAGCAAATTAAAGAGAGAGAGAGAGAGAGAATACGTGTCTGTGAGTGACGATGATGACTGCGTAGGCTGCATGTGACAAGAGCTGTCAGAAATGAACCACTGGCTATCCCTGCGTGCCAGGGATCAGGGAGGGGTGGTGGTGGGCAGGGAGATTTGTGCTGGAGTGTGTTTTTGGCAGTCTGTGAGTCAGCTGAAACATGCACTCTTGTATAGCACAGGCAGTGTGTTATTTCAGACCACGCAGAGGAGGGGGGCTGGCACCGAGGGTCCGGAGAAGGGCACTCATTTGTGGATCCAATCACTGTATTCAACTGTTTACTGCCATTTGATCCGCAGAGAGTGATGGCGCAGGACTCACAGGTGCCTCACTCGGCTTTACTAATAGCTGCTGGCAACGTCATGCGAACAAAACGCAAATTCTCACCCCAGACCAGACATTTGATTGTCTTTTTTTTTTCTCTGAAGCTACAGTTACCCCTGCCCTAGGTTTCCCCTAAAAAACTCACCTTCTGCAACTCAAGAAGGGCTTATTAATTAGCTGATAAGTAGGATAAAGTATTAGTGTAGGAAAAAAAAAACCATCTACTTGGAGCCCTGATCATGCTCCAGCCTCAGCCTGACTGGAAAAGACCCAATTTTGGGTCATTTTTTAACCAGTGTAGCCAATGTAATTAACATTACACAGTGGAAAGGTCAGTCAGGTTGGTCAAGTATGAGTTTTATTGTCATTTTAGCCTTATACATAACATAAAACAACATTCCTTTAAGGCAAAACAAAGTCAGTGCCTACAGGGCAGGACTAAAGAGAAATAAACACAAGAGCAACAGTACAACAATGTACAGGACAAGACAACATACAGTGCAGTCAACATGAACAGAAACAGCACTAGTGTGTGTGAACACAGTATTATGACCTTCTATGTTCAAGTGTCGGTAAAAATGCAAAGATTGAGGTAGACGGCTATAAATAAATGTACAAAAATAGCAAATAGCAGCAGCAGCAGTATAGTATCCAAATAAATACAGGGTCTTTACAGTGGCAAAAATAAGTCAATGTTATGTTGTAGATGCTATTATGACACTGGATATGTTAAAATCACTCTCAACATGGTAGCTAATGTCACTCCAAACCCATTTACTAATTTACACAAGCTAACATAGCTAGGGAAGCTAATCATAATCTTACATACTTTATTTTGAAGGAAAAATGTATATCCACTCAAGCAAGGATTTCTTCCACATAGACTGGGATTTCACTGTGTCAGTCTTCAGGGCTGCAGCGAGATAAAACTGGACCAAACATCACTGGTGTAAGGACATGTTTGAGAATATCAATGATAGCCCACTCTCATGTTATGGTATCAGACTATTGTTCACCTGCATCTTTTTAGAAGGGGGTCACCACTCCACATATGTACCATGTGCTAACCTTTGGCAGTGGCAGAGTGTACCCCTTAACGTGTGTGACATTTCTGCATGCCCACAGGGAAGGCCTTTTGCTGTTCACTCTTTGACCTGCTGTGCTCTCATTGCTGGTTGAACATGAGAAGCTTCGCTGCATTGGAAGTGCAAGTGAATTTGTTCCTGAATTTAGCTCTTAATCAGAACTGGAGTGGTCACAGTTAGATACAGTTAATGACTAATTACAGCCGAGTCTATGATCCTTCTGGCTCCTTCTTTTCTTCTGTTTTTTTTTAATACTGTATTTTTATTTTTATAAAGGGGAATATTAAAGGGGACCTTTATTACTATACCTTAGATTTTTACATGTAATGTTGATTATGGTAAAATAGTGACTAACATGAAACAATAAGTTTTTGTAGAGGACGGTTTTGCCTTACAGCAAATGGCCTTCATGTAAGTTAAGGCCAAAGTGAACTTTATTGTCATCTCAACCATACAGAGGGACGGAATGGCGAAGTTCAGGTTCCACAGTGTACACCTAGAGACATAAGACATTGTGCAGCAAACAAAACAGTACAAATGAAGAAGTACAGAATAAGATAAGAGTGAGATTTAACATGTCCTGAGTGTGTGGACAGCTCTCTGTGCATTGTATATAAATATAAGTAAAATAAAATGTGCAAAGGATTGTGCAGTATAACCAGTGTAAACAGTATAACAGTATAAAAACAAGCAAAAATGTAACACTATATGAATGGATAAAAAAGGTTTAAAGCCAATTATCCAAACTATCAGAGCACTCTTCTGAAGGCCTCTGTTTTTAAAACTTCGAAAAACATTCAACTATGGAGAAATTTTGAACTGTCTATAGAATTTCTATTTAAAGAGAATTAAATACTAAAGTAGATTACATTAAAAAGGTTCCAGAAAGGCTATTTGGACCAACCCTTCATTAAAGGAAGCTTCTGTAGCATATGGTCGCTTCCCATGAAAAAAATAATAAAATTAACCAAAAACCTCTAAACTGTGAACACAGTTATAATAGAAGGCAACAGAAATGTGTTGGGAGTCATAAGGTTTTCTTCAGGGAAACAAAAATGATCCTTCTATGCCGTGGCTCCAAAGAACACTGTAGCCATCGTTAGAAGTGTAGCTTCATTCAACAGTCATTAGCAGCTACCGTCTTCTTTTCGCTTTTGTTTCACAGATAAAGTCCAGCATCATAGCAGCACCCACACTTCATACATGAATCAAATGTTGCTTAGAATGCTGGGAGGACACGTTGTGTGAGTCATGTTTGTGCACAGCTGGCTTTGGAGCCTGTTTAATCTACTCTTTTTCTAATACCTGCCTCAATAACATTAAACAGATGGTGCAGAATGCTTATAGTTTTACTGTTAGAATAAAATCCACGACGAGATACATAGAAATAAACAGGCATCGCATGTAATATATTTCTGTCAACGCAGACACACAAACATGCATACAGATAAACCCACACATACACGCACTGGGAATAGCTAAACAACAAAACACACATATTTTACAGAAATAGAGAACCATAAACAAGCAAACTGAAGAAGAAACAAACACACAGTCACACACAAATGCGGACACACAAAAAGTGGTTGTCCTCTGGGTTTGTAGGAGGACACTGCTGTGATTTGTGGTTCTCTGAAGTCTTTGGCTATGGGTGCGGGAGGGGGAGATAAAGGGGAAAGAGCATGTCCAGCGCTATTTATATGCACACACACACACACACTGCATTTGACTCCTGACACAGGAGATATGGAATGATTTGTGGCTTTCTATCCTTGTGAATTGGCTGCTTGACTAGGTTAGGGATCAAGCTCCACAGGACTAAGACCTGGGCTGAACTGAACAAGCGCAATGGGCAGCACAGCTCACACATTGGACAGCTGGCCTTATCAAGACCAGGTGTATGTTCAAAACCAATCAGCTTTATATCTCTCTATGTTCAAGAGCGTACTATCCTCAGCAATCGTAAAGAGGCAGGCATTTTTCTGATTGGCAAGCAATTATAACAGAGGTCGTAAACATACAAATACACTATATGCACAAATGTATTGGGACGCCTAACCATTACACCAACAAAACCTTGCATTGAAAAACATAGACTTTAATATGGAGTTGATCCCCCTTTGCAGCTATACAGCTTCCACTCTTCTTGGAACGCTTTCCACAAGATTTTGGGTGTTTCTAAGGGAATTTGTGCCCATTCATTCTGTAGAGCATTTATGAGGTCAGGCACTGATGTTGGACAAGAAGTCCTGGCTAGCAATCTCCGTTCCAGTTCATCCCAAAGGTGTTGGATGGGGTTGAGGTCAGGACTCTGTGTGGGCCGGTCAAGTTCTTCCACATAGAACTCATCCAACCGTGTCTTCATGCTTTGTGCACTGGGGCACAAAGGGGGTTCTTCCCCAAACTGTGTCCAAAAAGTTGGAAGCATGGCATTGTCTGAAATGTCTTGGTATGCTGAAGCGTTAGGATTGCACCTTATTGGAAGTAAGGGGACCCTGCATAAACCCTGAAAAGCAGGTGTCCCAATACTTTTGTCCATATAGTGTACCTGTTTTAAATAGCCTGTTTCATTTTAAGCTTTCAACAAATTTAAAAAAATGAATTCTGTCAGACATAAAACCACAGAAACATCAGTAGACTTCAGCAGAAAGAAAGAAAAATGTAGGAAATGGGCCCTTTACTTGACTCACTTGCAACTCGTCCTGTAGTTATAACCTAATTAAACACATTTAAAAACAGATGAAGCTTTCATTTGATTTTATTCCTTTGTTTTCCATTACATTCAGTGAGAAATGTATTGCATTTTTTTTTTATCCTCTACCGTTTCTAATCCTTCCTCAGAGGATTTCACAGACCTATGCTGGTACAGTCAAACCTGCTTCTCATACCAATGCATTTTCATGGCTAGCATGCTCCCACACCTAATAATCCAGGAGGCTGCAGTATGCAATATTGGTATCTCATCCCCTGCAGGCAGTATGGAGCACTAGATGAGTGTGTAGCATTTGTTATTCCCCTGTGCTCTCGCCACACCCTGCTGTAGCGCTGGGGCTGAACCTCAATTCCATTTGACTTTCAAATCTAAGCACTCAGCAGAACTCACATGGCTGAATCCAAAGCCTCCATTGAATCCATTCTGGCAGATGTTTTCTGTATAGAGCCTTTCTTTATCGTGGATATTAATTGTTTTACACACGGAGAAATTATTTATGTTAGTGCTGAGCATGTTGAGGATGCATTACATAGTGTCTTTCTCATAATGCAGCTTTCAGTGGTTTATTGAGAAACCAAATACTTAGAATTCTAAAAGTATGGAAACTTAAGACACTAAAATATTCCATAGATACTTTTCTCTAAATACTTGCAATACTGTGGCAGATTCTGGGCCTTGCGTTATTGTGATGGTTTGTCAGGAACTTGGTGAAATCTGAAAGCTATTTTGGACTTATTTCAGTTTTCTCAGTCAGTGGTGATAAAGACGTTCTTGGTCGAATGCCTGGGCACTCCTCAGGGCCACGACTATCTCTTATGGGCAGTTTCCTGGATGCACATGAAGCCAAGTTTTTGACTAAAATGCACCATTGATGGTTATTCTCCATTTAAAAGCTTCTTTAGGCAAGGACTATGTTTAATGCGTATTTAAGGAATTGACTCTTAAAGTGTTTTGTACTGCATTAAGTCAACCTCTAGCCTAAAGCCTAATGCCAGCTCGACCATTTAGCATTGCCTAGAGACAAGTATGGTCTCAGTCTTATCAGGCCTTGGGCACAACCATCTCAGCCCTCCAAACTATAACACCTAAAACAACCATAGAGAAATAACGCAACCTGAAAAGTGAAAGTAAACAATACTTCCATTTTATGTCTATGAACACTTTGAGCAGTTCAAATTTGTTTCTCTGTTTTGAAAATATTAGCCTATTAATATCCAATATTTTATTTTGTCTGCTTTGTTTGTGCTTTATGTGTGAGATTTGTGTACCTGCTGACACCACTATAACACACCCATCTGAAAAATCCCATTTGTAAAACAACAAAATATATAAAATATATTTCTTCATTCATTTCCTTTATTTAGTCATTTATACATATTTGTCTGTATATATGTACAGATGTATGTATCAAATATGTGGATGTGAATCTCCTTTGGCCTACATTTTTATAAAACTATTGACAAAAGTACAACATTCAGGTTGAAAGCTGGCTAATACTACCAATCCATTCAGTATACTTTTATCCATACATTTGTATATAACACCCATGTCAGAAACACATAAGCAAATCTATTTAAGGTGACTCAGCATGGTTCAAAGCATGGATGTGACTGCAGTTGTGCCAGTGGACTACATTTGAGGTAAGTAAAGTGACCCCTCATGGTCACTCATAAACACACCATAGCACAGCATACAGTGTGAACGGTATGAAATTCTTTCCTAGATGCAGAGTTTCTATGGGGGGTATCTTGCTCAAAGTTACCTCAGTGGTGCCACTGGCAGTCCTGGGATTCAAACCTCCACCCTTCTGATCACAGGGGC
>JBBPCY010000028.1:12602780-12636344 GCA_037974405.1 Brachyalestes nurse | reverse complement strand
ACCCTTCTGTCTTCACTTCTAACTTCTCTCTGTCATGTGTTTAGATATTGTTGGACTGATGTTAGGGTACCGAGCACACAGCACTATGGTTGAACAGCAGATGATGATGATTCTTGAGTTTAGCTTACGAGTGTAAGCAACAGACGTAGCACTAATGTACGTCGCTCTGGATAAGGGCGTCAGCTAAATGCCGTAAATGTTTTCATCTGAAAGCAAAATTCATGATGTGATTTTAACTAAACTTAAAGCTCAAATATGATTTTCCTTTGGGGTGGGGTTGGGCGAGTGTGTGGGAGCAGATGAAATGGAACAAAATATTTGTGAACGGTGCACAACTCACGATGGTCAAAACAAAATAAAATATTTGTCAATAGGGATGGAGTCTGTGATTGGATATGGGGACAGCCAAAACAAAATATTTGTATACAGGGACATAAATGGGGACAATATTTGTAAACGGGGGCGATAAAGGATGGACAAAATGAGAAAAATGTATTAATGGGGTGGTAGATATTTGTCAACGGGGGAGAAGGTGGAACAGACAATCTGTCGAGGGTGATGAGGGACAGATGAAATAAAATATTTGACGAATGGGGAGTAAAGGGGATGGACGAAACAAGATGAAATTCTGCTTTTGAGGCTTTCAGAGAGTCTCAGGTGCCAAACACCCCATCCCCACAACAAAAAACAAAACCTCTAGCCTTCCGAGGGTTAAAAGTGCGGACACATTCAGTCGCCACAGAAACCCTGGTGTGGAATCTTCCGGCGTGGAGCTGCTCCGAGTCTTCACAGAGTTCAGAGGGCGCTCCGTACCGCTGGAATATGGCTGGAATACGAGATGAAGACTCAACAGACTCCTGGAAAGCCACAAAGTCCCTCTGAAGGTAGGTGCACGTAAACACACACGCCTTCCACTCTGCCTTTCTATGCCTCCATCTGCAGCTTCTCCATCCAAACCATTGCTCCTCACATTAAAGCGTTAAAGTTCAGACAAAAATCCGACAAATGCTGGCGATCAGATATATTTGGTGTCTGAAGTCTTATTTAGCGCTGGAGCTACGAGGCTAATGTAATTTTTAATAGCAGCTTATATCGGACTTATTAGCATAGCACTAACTACAGGCCTTTATCACCACCCATTTACTTTAAACCATGTGGAGATCTCCAGTGGATCTCAAACTGACTCTCTTATGTGGTTTCTGACCCTGTATGACTCACTGTTATCTACAAATGTGGATACATGTAGGTTAGGTTTTTTTTTTTTCTTCACTCCAAACTGCCTCAAAAGCCGGTTTTAGAGCGTGAGGAGGTTAACATACAGGGATCTAACTGTTCATTCTCATAGGGGCTTTATCGGTCTTATCAGTCTGAACCATGAGAGACTCAACACTGCTGTTCTACTACAACATGCACACAAACACGACGCACACACACTACTTTGTCTGGACATGTTGAGGATGACCTCATTATACTGAATACAATGTTGGTGTCTGACAAGATGTTTTTGTTTGTAAAGTTGTTTTTTTTAACTTAACATTTTAATTACTTAGGACCATTTGTCTTTGTCCATTCATTTGTTCTGGGCCACTCCTTTGAACTGGTCCATTTGTTTGTCTCCGTCCACTCATTTGTAGCGGTCTACTCATTTGTCTAGGCCCACTTGTTAGAACTGGTCCACTCTTTTGAACTGGTCCATTTTTTTGGCCTGGTCCACTAATCTCAATTGGCCCACTTATTTGAACAGGTTCATTAATTTGTCTTTGTCTGGATGAGATGTTGTAAAACACTTAGCAGCTGAACTAAACTGTAAAGAGACACACTCTGATGAGGACATGAGTAACAGAGGAGCAGCAGGACTGCATCCCAAAAAGCTCCTTGCTCCCTACACAGTGCACTTAAATACAGACTCCTGCACCCAAAGCGTGTGAAACATGTCTAACAAAGAGACGCTGGAGATTCAACCATGTATGCAGAACTCCATAATTGACACATTGGGCACTTTAGGGAATTAATGTACACAGTTCCTCCTAAAGGAACTAGGAAGCATTTCAGATTCAGACAGATGTGTTAAGAGCTTAGTTGCTCAAGAGAGTGAAAACGTCGGTATTGGATTGGTATCAGTGGTAGCAGATACTCAAGGGAGTGGTATTTTTATCAGTATGAGACATGAAGTGGCATAACAACACATCATCAGCATTCATATAAACGACAAGCCAAAAGTTTGGTCTTACCCTCTGATTCTTAAAATAAACAAACAATATGCTGCTCTTTCAAATTTTTATTATAAGGAAACATGAGAAATCCTTATTTTCACCCATTAAACTGCACATATGGAGAATGTTGTTACACTTCAAAACCAGTCAGTTACATTTGTTGTATGTACGAGCATGTAACTCCTCCTTGCCTTTATCATAGCAGCACAGATTTACTGCACCCTTTCCAGCAATTTTTGGAAAGAACATGCATCCAAACCCTCCCTGCAGCAGCAAAACATTTGCTGGAACTTGTTCTTTTGGAACTTGTTGGTCCAGCTCATCCCTGCAGCTCAAAGGAAGAAAGATCTAGAGACTGGAGAGGCCAAGACATCGTTCTCTAAACTTTTTGCTGTTCTTTGGACTGGATATAATTTTGAACTTTGAAGACTCTTGCACTCATCCTGTTGAAGAACTTTTGTCCAGTGATTTGAAACCCAGAAGGAATTGTGTGTTGTTGAGGAACTGAGTGATAATTTACTTTTTTTTATGATCAACACAAAGTGAATGTCAGTCAATAAGACAGACCTGATTTGTCTCTTTAAAACTAATACTTTGGGCCTTTGTGGCTAAATAATGTTATTACAGATTATGAAATAATGAAAACCAGCCTGTTACATTTGTTTTAAGTATCTAATGTTTTCTTGTAATAGAATTTAGAAAAAGCAGCTTATAGTTTAAAAAAAAAAAAAAAAAAATCCAAGGGTGGGCCCAAACTTGTGGCCTGCAGTGTGATGCACACACAGACAAACATTCTTGTGTATATTTGTGTATGAACAATGTTTGAGTCCACAGTTCTAAACAGATTGAGCAAATATTAAAATACTAATCTTTTAGACTGGAGCCATACAAAGACTAATTAAACACTTATTGCACTAATTAAAAGCACTCTATTAACCCTGCTCTATTAATTACACAAAAGACAGCCATGGGCAGTCCCAGACTTCAGTTCTTTGCTTTTATACACACATCTTACATTTCCTGTGTATTTATTCCCCCCCCGATTAACTTGTTTTAATTATAAGTAAAACAAGTTAATCTGGTCACTGTCCCTTTAAGCCCAATACAAGTATACGAGGTCTGGTCTGATTGGCTGTGCATCTCCTTCAAAAAGAAGTCCAGGCTGAAGAGGAGTATTATGCATACATACATACACATACTAGAGATGGGCCTGATCCGATATGATATCCGTATCGGGTCCGATATAGCCGTAAATCCAATATCAGATATCGGTCGGACAGCCCCGATCTCTACTCCAGTTCGCAGCTTGTGCTGGACCTTAAACTCGACGCTGTAATATGAGACTAGTCACCGCCCACATACAGTGAACCTGCGGCAACTTCAATCTGAGCGAGCCGCTGTTTTGAAATGTCGCTCGTTTGGAGATACTTTAGTTTGGAAAAGCCGAAAATCAAGACACAAATTTATTAGTTTTGCATTTTATCTTCTACACAGTTGTTGCAGCTAAAATGGACATAATACTTAAACTATTTATTTGATTCAGCCAAGATTGTTGTGTTTTTGATATTTACAAAATTTTACAGCTGTTGCTGCTACCTTTTTGTGAAATTTGACCTAAATAAATTCCTTTGGAATGCCTATAAATTCACTGTTAGTTGTGTATATTCTTTGATCTTCTAATAAGTGCTTAGTAGTTTATTTATTCTGTAACCCTAACAAACAGTTAATATTAAAGTAAAAAAAGATGTATTATATCGGAATCTGTATCCATATCCGCAGTCATGTATCAGAATCAGATCGGAATTAGAAAAAAGGTGGATCGGCCCATCACTAATACATACACATTTTTAAATTATTTTTATATGCATGTGTGTGTGTGAGACACTCACACTCACACTCACCAAAGGTTGGGCACGTTAACTCGTTAACACATTTACTTAACGCCAGCACCTACTTGATCACGTGTTAAGACAGGTTTTTAAAAATCCTTTTATTTTGAAAGTTTGTTGCTTTTTTTGTGCTCATGAGCACACAACACGCAGCTCCACGCAGAGACATATTCTGTGTCTATGGCTCTATGTCTTGGCCGTTTTTTTGCGGAGGTCAGGGGTCCCATTATTTTTGCCCATACAATACTTCTGGCCCTCACGAAAATCAGCAGAGACCTAGAGTGACAAAAGTAATGGGACATCTGACCATTACACCAACTGAGACTTTAATGACACTGCATCCAGATACAGAGACTTTAATATGGAGTTGGTCCTCCTTTACAGCTGCTATAATGGTTCTGCTCGCCATGCTCTGGACTCTAAGAGTAACTTTTTTTTTTTTTACAAACTACATAAAACATGAACGCCCTCCAGGGGGAAATAGCTTTGGTTTTATATTTGACTTGATTATATTAATGTTTATGTGGAGATTTACAGAAATATTTGAACCGGGAACACAGCTGTTAATAAGTTCCTTATTTGTTTAAAGTGTTTGCAAACCAAATGTTATTGCACCTTTGTTCATATACTGCTCAAAAAAATTAAGGGAACACTTTGCAATCAGAGTATAGCATCAAGTCAATTAAACTACTCAAATACTGATCTGGTCAATGCAGAAGCAAAGGGGGTTGTTAATCAGTTTCAGCTGCTTTGGTGCACTAGAGGGGAAACAATGAGACGGAATGGTTTAACAGGTGGAGGTCACTGACATTATGTGTTTACAAAATGTTCCTTTAATTTTTTTGAGCAGTATTTATCAGTACTTCCAAAAAAAATATATATATATATATTAAGTACTATATGTATATACATACACATACATATGTATATACCACAAAAACAATGGGAGGTAGGAGCAGATGATATTTTAACAGTGTTTACATATTACAACTAACCCAGTTTTTCATAAAAGGTGATAGTTCTGTTTTTCTATCGTATTAGCCCTTTAATGTTATAGCAATTGTTATTTAAAAATCAAAATGTACTTTACTGACTGAATAATTTTTTTTTTTTTAGTAAATATGGTGACCGCTTTGGGGAAGTAGTGTCAGAAATCTGTACTATTTCCTCCATTGCCTCCATCATGCCGGCACAGCTGAGAAGTGCTCAAAATGATTCTTTTCACTGAATCGGATGCCTTAAACGAGTCACTGAATCTCAATTCGGCACAATGATTCATTCCATTTAAAAGCCGCCAAGTGGCACGTGCAAAACTGTACACACATTTTTTGTCTTTTTAATTAATGTACTCCATATAATGCCGATTCCTGCCCTGCTGCTCAACAAGTGTGTGAGGAGCCTCTTTAATTCTGAGGGGATGGATAAAATGAAATGAGATATGGCCGTTTCTAGAAATTAGGACCACGCAAACTAATACCTCATGGCACAAAATAAAACATGGGAAAAATGTCAACGTAGGTAAGCGGTTTACCACAAATGCTCAGTTTCAGATGAACATACCAGCTCGTATGTGTTTACAGAGTTGGTGAATGGAACCAGACATCTGATATCTACAAAATATAGTAGATACTTACTATCAAAAACAAGGTCAATTTGGAAAAAATTACTATGACCACTGTACTACTACTACTACTACTACTAACTGTTACTATTTTGCAAACTACTGATGGATACGGTTAAAACTGTACTGATCCCGATCTCACACGTCTGGTTCCATTCACCGCCACTGTGAACAATTCGCGCTCCACTGAAACTCAGCATTTTGAGTTGGTCCTTTTTTGCAGCTGCTATAATGGTTCAACCCCCCATGCTCTGGACTCTGGGGGTAACTTGTTTTTCTACAACAAACTAGATAAAATGTGAATGGCAAATAGCTTTGGTTTTATATTTGATTACATTCATGTTTAAGTTGAGATTTACAGAAACATTTGAACTGCAGCTGTGTGACTGTGTTAAAGGGAACACTGCTGTTAAAAAGCTCTTTATTTGTTTAAAGTGTCTGCAAACCAAATACGAGCAGCGTAAGGGGTGGGTGGAGCATGGGATGGTGGGGCGTGGCCAGCAACAGCTTATCTGCAGGAAAGGGGCAGAGCCCTGAAACGACGTGTTCTGAACGGGACTCAAACTGAATAATAAACCTGGTGATCTCTTTTTATGAAAGTGATTTTGTTCAAAGAACTTCATGAACATGTTTTGTATAGTCCATAGACCTATAACAACTTTTTTTTTTTTTTTAAGTGAGTTTTGCATAATAGGTCCCCTTTAAAAGGTGCCATTAATCGTAATTAAATATTTTATCGACTGACAGTCTTATTTATTTATTTATTAGTTGACTAGTTGGTCAGCGAAGTCGAGTCGACTAGTCGTTTGATGACATCACACGCAGCGGAACACGGGTGTGCAACACTGAGCAACTTTTGTTAAAAGTTCTCTGTATCATTAGCAGTCAACACAATTAAACAAAACAAAAGGCTGGTACCTCGAATTTTCTAGTAAATTTAAGTGCCCAACTGAGAGTGGGAACAGTTTAAGCCGCGGCAGGACGACTCCCTGCAGTGCTGGTGTCAGCCATGTTAGCTAGCGGCTGCGGTTTCAGATACCGTGCAGAACGCCGGTACTGTTACTATACTTTAACACTGGTTTGCCGGTTGTGCAGGTCACCATGCTGTTTGTGTGTCCAGAGAGAAGTATCTCCACACATGTAATGTGTGTCTGTGTTCTCTGCTGCATGTCTCTCCTTGTTGTGGTCTCGTGTTTAGTCTTCTGTATATTTGTAGGTGCACAAATGTATACACCATTTTCCAACCACCCAGGGATCAGTGTGTGGGGACGGTACCTTGTTCAAGAGTACCTTGGTGGTGCCACTAGCAGTCCTGGGATTTAAACCCATGGCTTTCTGATCACAGAGGCAACTCTCTAACCACTAGGACAGCTGGTGGTGTGGTGTTTAGGGAGTTGCCCCTGTGATCAAAAAGTTGTGGGTTTGAATCACAGGACTGCCGGTGGTACCATTGAGGTACCCTTGAGCAAGGTACCGTACCCGCACACTACTCCCAGGTGCGTGAATGGGTTAAATGCAAAGAAAGAATTTCAGTGTTCTCATTGTGTGGTGTGGTGTGTTCACTTCTGACTAGCTCCCCTGCACCGTAATGATTTTTGTTTAAACTGAAAGACATCTCCATATCAGTCAGCAGCAGAACAATCGCAATACTGATATTTTGGTCTGCATCGTGCAGCCCTGGTCCAGACTCAGGGCCCTTTAAAAGGAGTGAATCGATTGACTCAATTGACTCGGTTCACTGATGATTCAGAGACTCGTTGGTGCTCCGGTTCAGAGGAGGAGAGAAAATGGCGCAGAGACTAAGTCCTCAACCCCCATTCCTCAACTTTCAGACCTAAAATACGACCATTTAGCGGTGCGATGAGACCGGGAGAGGGTCGCCCGGGCAAAAAGCATCTACGGCTCTTTCGGAATCGAGAGTCGTGGGTAGAAAAGAGGGTCTCCGAGGGTCTTTTGAAGGGGGCCGATTCGAACAATAGGCGGTTGGGAGAGAGGGAGAGGGGACTTAGTCTCTGGGACGCCATTTCTGAGCTTCGAAAAAACTAACGGCAGAGAAGAGAAAAGCACAAAAAACACCACCGCATACTCCACACAGTTTAAACGCAACACGTTCTTACCGTTCAGGCGAAAACCAGGGTCCATCTGCAAAAAAAAGAGAGGTCGTCAGAAAGGATCCCGAGTTTATATTTTCATTTAAAAAAGGAAACAGATGAGGAAAAATGTCAAACAGGCTGAAGGCATTTCTGGCACAGCCCAGGCTCAAATGTGTATAATCATTATTATTATTACTTTACACATAAAGCTGTTATGAATAGAGTTAAAACGAAGGAAATCTAATAAAATAAAAATAAATTAAATAATGGGGAGCAGAGAGACAGAGCCGGGAGAATGATGATTAAAGCCCAGGACCGTGTTCAGGTCCTGGAGTCCTCAAATACCTGGAGCTGTCTGTGTCCATACTCCTCGCTCATTGTCCTGAGGGTCTGAAGAAGACAGGGGGCTGGAGAGAAGAGACTGAGACACTCAGAGACTCCGGACAGAGAGAAACAAGAGCTTTTGTGGAATTGAGACTTCGCTTATCAGTCCAAGTCCCACTTTACACAGACCGCGCATGCGCGAAGACTAGAAATGAAAAAAATAAAAGAAAGACACGAGCGCGCGCGCGCAGGTGTGTGTGAGAGAAAGTGGGCTGAACCATTTTCCTGTAAACGTACCACAGATCTGGTGAAATAACGGTGGAGTAAAAAGAAATAATGCTAAAACAACTTCAGTCCACGTGCAACAACAATAATAGTACTAATCATCATCATCATCTAATTATAGATCACCTTAGAAGGAAAAAAAATTAACTGCAGTTCAAAAGATATAAATGTAAAAATGTAAACAGATTAAAAAAAAGGTAGAATTTTATATGTGGGACAAACTGAAATGGGGAGGAGATGGGGATAGCACTAACAGTAGTTAGTTATAAAGTTATAAAAGTAATAAAATTATGTTGGGACAAAAAGAAAATGTATCAAATAAAATATATGCAGCTAAAAGAAAGTGATACAACTAGAAAAGCAAGCACTTAAAATGGGACGACGAAAGGAAAAAAGAAATAAAATGCATCCAGATTTAAAAGTGTCATAAAATTCAAGAAAGCTATACATTTTTTATGTTGTTGGAAATTCATAAACACACCGAAAACTAACATCACATCATATAGATAAAATACACAGGCAAACTTTATGGCTAATTCAATGTTTCTGCCACTGCTTTTATATTAGTCACACACACACACACACACATTAGTATTATTGCACTAGTGAGGACATTTCACTCACGAACAGTATTTCAGTAGTACTACCCTTAAACCTGACCCTAACCTTTAACCTCAGTAATAAACCTAGCCTTAAACCAAAAAGGAACTTTCAGTTTATTTTCCTAAAAAAAAAAAAAAAAATATTTTATGGGGCATTTCTAGTGAAAACCAACATTTCCTTATGAGGACCAGCAAAATGTCCCCACTTTGACAGATTCTCAAATTCCTGCCATTATGAGGGATAAAGACAGACACACACATCCACACACACTCGACCACCTCTCAGATTTAACTTGAGAAAAGTCAGTCACGCTCACAGAGGAGACAAGATGCCACTAAGAAAAAAAAAAATATATATTTTTATTCAAATTCTGACATTTAAAAGGATTTTGAAGAAAATTCATAAGGAACTAAGTCAAAGCACTGAAAACTAACATCACAACATACAGATAAAATAGGTAATAGACAGGCAACCTGTTTCTGCTACGGCTTTTAATTTATTTAATTGACGACAAGACGCTAAATATGAAAAAATATTTATTGAAATATATATCCGCCGTTTTAAAAGGATTTTAAAAATGTTACCTTTTATACAACTAGAACGCTGTTACGAGTGAACGCTACTGTGATTAAGTAGCCCAAAAAAAAAAAAAAAAACCAAACAAAAAAAATCCACACACAGAGAAACACACTTCCACCGTGACTAAAGGAATAGTGTCTAAAGCGGGGGGGCTTAAAGCCCCGACATCAGGAACGAAACATATACCAGTCAATAGAACGAAAAACAACAATTTTCCCCAGAATCCACCAGAATTAACGTTCACACGCACTAAAAGTTTGGGGACAGGAGTGGCGTCAGGCTGTCAGCCTGGGGGGGTGGGGTGGGTGGAGGGTACAGGGTTAAGGGTCAGATCTCCTGAGGGTCTGTGATTGGACATTGGGAGTGCACGGTGTCACATGCCTCCAGCAGGAGGCCCCGGCAGCCCACACACACTTCCTGAGTGTGCCAGTCTCTCATCGCCAGGCTGTGGAGATACATGGAGCTGGGCAGGTGAGCCTCCAGCACCAGGGGGACCCTGAACAGAACAAAACATTACACTGCCATGACACCTCTCCAAGATCATACTAGTCATTCTGGAAGGTTTAGTTCCTATTCACACTATAATGTTACACTGCTGTATTGTCATGATTGTATTGTCCTTGTTGTACCAACATACAAATCTCATAATATATTCTTACCTTCAAAAGCACCTGCACTTTACCTTCTGTTTAATACTACAACATGCACACTCATGTCCCGTTACTTGATAAGCTTACAAATTGCACTCAATGTGGTTCAGGGCTCCGAACTGCCTCTTGTGCAGTATCATACTTATGGTGTAATACTAGGCTTGCATCCTGTTTATACTATGTTACACTGCTGTTTTGTTCATTTATTGTACGGCTTCCATGAGCATGATATGGAACAGGAGGCAGTTAGCAGCATGGAAATGACCATGTGGGTGATGGCACTTTTTAAATGAAAGAGGTCTTAAATCACCTGCTCTGTTTCCAATAGGCCATAACAGTCTGTAAGAATGGCTGTGTACATAAGAGAGCATTATAGAGCACTTTTAAAATGAAAGTCATATCGTTCCCTGTGTTTCCTGTAGTGTATTACCATCTGTCAGAATGACCGTTTGGATAATATGAACATTATAGGGGTGCTCTTTAAAATGAAACAGAAGCCGCATCTCCCAGAGCAGTTTTGTGATCCACAATTGGCCGTTTTATTTACGTTCAGTTTTTATCTAGGGAATGGTAGGTTCTGAAGCAAACCGTGTCTAAATGTTCTTACATATTAACTTAGTGACAAAAGTTTTCCATAATAAAAGCCATTTAACAGAGAAGCTCTAACAGAAAGTGAAAAGCAATGTCAGCCTAATGATTCTCTCACCAGGATGGGTCCCATGACCAGCGCTCATTCCAAAACTGTCTCCGGCTTTGCTCACTGTCTTTATCCAACACGATTTTCTTAAAGAAGCTGAGGGGAAGGTTGATGCACCATTTGAACGGCAGACGCATCTTTGTGGCAGAACACAGATACACACTGATAAACTGAAGTTTAAAATATGCTAAATTTGTAAACAGTTCAGGTTATGCTCATGTTTGGTACATTATAATGGAAATGGATGCAGAAAAAGTAATGTAACCTACCTCTACACAACAGTCAGGACACACAACCCTATTAACAGATCATAAAGCAAGTCAGAAAGAACTTCCTTCTACAACACTGAGGAAACGTGGACACAAGAGAACAATCGTACCTACTGCAAAGAGAACAGAAGTTGTGCCAGGTGAAGTACAGGCTTCTTTTCATACAACATGAACAAACCTGTTGGGGAAAAGAAAACACAATTATAGAGAATACTACTATTATTTAAAAAAAACTACATGTAAAAATTGGGGTATCAAAGTATTCATAGATTCCCATCACCAGAACAGAACAGTTTGTTCCACCAATAGAAGTTAGAGGCTGAAGCGCTGCTGCAATCCATGATTACTTTTAAACTATTTTCAAAGCAGTTTCCTAGCTTCACATTTCGTGCATAGTAGCTCTGCTGCTATGTAATTACTTTAAGATGTTGAAAATATTGCTTTAAAAGACGCAATATATATGCTGGACAGTGCTGACAGGAGACCTGTGGCCCCAATTTAAACATTACATTCTTTAAAATGCGACAAAAGGCCATTTACATTAATGTAGTCATTTTGAATTCTAAAAGTTAACTTAATGCCGTCAAGTGGTTTATGAGGAAGTTCAGCACTTCCTGATTTTTAGTCTGGCACTGAAAACTGAGGCGCACTACTAGAGAAAGTCAGCACCTTTTGGACAGATCTGTCTGAACACCAATTAATACAAAACCCTGTTCAACGCAGCAATGGACTCACCCGCCAGTTCTGGTAGGTGTCACATGACTCGCCCTTCGGTTTGCCTTCACTGGAATAGTGACTTTTAATCACATCGCCGATCGTCAAGGGAACGGATGCCTTGTTTTTCAGTGACTTTCAAGAACAAAGACAATAATGAATAAACAAAATGAACAGAATGCCACCGAACTTTTATTTGAATGCCACAGATGTTTTATTTGAAAATTAAATGTATACTTCAAGAATAATAATTTTAACATCCTAAGGTTGGCCTGAATAACTCAAATACTGGTATTCAGTTCCTCATTTAGTATTTGAAAGCATCTTTTGTTGACCCTTTAGAACCCACCAGGATGCTACAACATTCTTATGGATTTCTGACATTTTACCACCAAACTTCCTTTCCTTGGACAGGCTGAAGCTTGACAAAAGGCACTTTTCCACAGGTCTACAAGAACTGTGCTGTACCTAATCTGTAGAAGTAATCAGGTTTTGATTTTTCAGTGTATATCAGCCCAGTAACAGTGTTTGACATTGGGATGACTGGCCATAAACGTTGGGTAAGGAATTGCATGTCAGTCATGGAGTTAAACCAGTAGATAGCTTTTCTGTCAGAGCTGCTTTTGGTACTGTGGCCTTTTATTCATTACTTTGGGGTTTCTCAGCAACTTCTCATTGCTGTTTTTCCAAGTCCATCTACGGTCTTTCAACAAATCAAAAAGCAGAGATGCAGTCAGCTAAGCTGCGGCCAACTTTTAGCCCTGCCGATGAGCATCTTGGGTATGGCTCAGGTACAGGTTTGCTTTATTTATATTTGAAAAACATTTGTTTGTAGTACAGCATGGTTCTTTGAGCCAGTGGAAAGCGTCAAAAGAGAAATAAGCACACATTAATTTGTTTGGCTCTAGATTAGACTGATGGAGATTAAGGTGCAGAGACTGAGTCACTTGTTTAGACATACTGGTCTGAGAAAAACAGATAAGAGGGTAATTGTCCATTTCCTATTATGTTGAGGGGAAATCTCTATGGATTTAGCATAAAACACTGACATAATACACCGAGTTGCCAATCCAGAACAACATTTGTTCACTATATGAACAAATCAATCCAAAATAAAGAAGTGCATTTAACTATGGTTCATATGAAAAATTGCAATTAACCAGTATTCTGTGTTGACTGGTATTTCAAGGTTGAAAACGCTGTTCAGGCCAGCAAACTCCTGAAAATGTATGAAACAAGGGAAGAAAACATACAAGCTGGTGAAGCTCCTGGTTGCTGGCGAAGGATGTTGTCCGTCGCTTAGATCGAGAGAGTCTGCAGTCTGAGAGAGGAAGAGAGAAAGACAGAATTTCAGATTTCACTGAGAAAAAAACAAACAAAAAAAAAAACCACCACAAACAAAACTAAAAACCATTAACTGTAAAGTATACAGCACCTGTAAAACTGTCTTTCTGTGCAGGAGAACCACCTTTATATGTCCGTCCCTAAAGAAAGAAGCAACTCAATATCAGGGTGAAGGATGGATGGGAAAAGATGGAGATGTTACTTACTTGTGATGGCGCCCCCTGTTGGCTCGGGCCGGGACTTGGAGTCAGAAAGAATGAGGCCTCTCTATTTGAAGAGTCTTCGCAGACAGGCCTAAAGCACTTCAGGGATGAGCAGCCATTCTCCCCTGTTCACAAATGCCAAGAGTGTCAAAATGTTTAAAACGGAGGGAAAACATTCTAAAAATGTGGGACTGATAAATGCCAGGAGGTTCCCAGGAGTTTCGGTACAACCTATGTGCGAACTCTGATCTTATTTGTTTGATAATTTAGAGGAACAGCCTTAAGTTCAACCTAAAATTGTAAAATAAAAAGGTGAATTAAAAATGTCAGAAGGGCCTTTCATTTCTTGTGTTAGCTTCTAATCTCCAGTCTTAAACGAGGAGCCGTCCTGCAAACAAATGTTTTTTCATTACAAATAAAGCAAACTGAACCTGAGCTGCTCGATGGGCAGGCCAAAAGTGGGCTGCAGGAGAGCTGACTGCATCACTGCTTTCTGACTGGTCAACATGTTGTCGTGACAGACATGGAAACAGAACATTTTTTCTTACTGTCTGTGCAAAAATATAACAAGGGCGATGCAGACTAACAACTGAGAAGTCAATAAAGTACAAGCCCCAGTAGGCTGAAGATACATTTCAGTGGCAGTTTTCTACGACGTTAACAAATTTATCTTTAATGCTTAGAGAACTGCGAAGGTGAATTACCAACAGGTTCCTGTACACCAATGGAAAAGTGCCTTTAGAGACAGCAGACAACATGCAGTCACTGATTAACTACATCTGGGACTGGGGGCTGGATATCTGGCTGAATGGCCACTTTAAGCTCTTCCACCTTCCACAGCTGCTCAACTGTGTCTGACCGGTCACAGAGCACTGGGACCCTCCTAGACTAGAATCGGACTTTAAAAAGTATTTTCAGAATCAGAATTGCTTATACTACTACTGCACAAACAAACAAAACACAAGAAATATAAAACATAATACAGAAATATAATATATAAAATATAATGAAGAAATAGAGATCAGTAGTATATAAGTAATACTGACTGATATTCACAAGGTAGGACTATTGCACATAATGGTAATGTTTAGCACCCAATAAGAAGGAGCAGGTGGGTATTGTACAGATTGTGTGGATGTGTGACCGGGGGAGAGAGTTAAATGGTCTGTTAAGTAGTAGACATGTAGTGCGAGTACATGAATATAAGTAGCGATACTGCACATGATAAGACTGCTGCACATAAGATATTGCATATAAATGATACACCACCCAATAAGAAATTGTTCACTAGTAAAGTAGTAGATTTCCACCTTTGTAAGACTGTCTCCTCTTACATGACGACAGCAGCTTCATTCGGTCAGCTGAGCGGATCTCCTGCATCAGCAGTTCATGGAGACTGGCCTCCTGTTTGGGGGTCTGGACTCTGGGCTTTAGGTTACGCTCTGAGACCTGGAAAGCGAGCCAAGACAGGGATTTGCTGTTCTTTTAGGACAGAAAACTCACATTTCCACCACTTTATGGCTGCAACTCTGGAATAGCTAGATAGAACTACACCCAGACAGTAGGACACAAACTAGAAGAAACGGATTCATTTATAAAAGACGATACTCACTGGTCGCAGTTTCGGCCCCGACCTTATGACGTCGAGGAGCTCCTGATGAGGGTCCGGCTTGCTCTGACCGCTTCCCCCCACCTGTCCGAAAAAGACAGAGGACCAACCAAGACAAATTATTTCTGCTTTTATGAGAGGCCATTTCCAGAGTAACTTTGCTCTCGCTGAGAAGGTAGGGTGGTCCTGCCCCTCCTCCCTATCACTCAGTATAACGGTCCTTTCTCTGTTTGGATGGGTAGGGTGGTCCTCCCACTCCCCCATCACTCAGCATAACTGTCCAAAAATAACTGTAAAAAACAACCAATCAGAACATTGTGATTTGCATATAATCAGTCTTCAGTGTGCAGTAACTAAAACAAGCTAAAAGTATTCGCTTACCTGCCTTTACACGCATGAGAGCTTAAGTGACATCCCATTCTTAATCCATAGGGTTTAATATGACATCGGCCCACCCTTTGCAGCTATAAGGGCTTCAACTCTTCTGGGCAAGCTCTCCACAAGGTTTAGGAGTGTTTGTGTTTATGGGAATTTTTGACCATTCTTCCAGAAGCACATTTGTGAGGTCAGACACTGATGTTGGACGAGAAAGCCTGGCTCGCAGTCTCCGCTCTAATTCTTCCCAAAGGTGTTCTATCGGGTTAAGGTCAGGACTTCGCTTTGTGCACTGGTGCACAGTCTTGTTGGAACAGGAAGGGGCCATCCTCAAACTGTTTCCACAAAGTTGGGAGCATGAAATTGTCCAAAATCTCTTGGTATGCTGAAGCATTCAGAGTTCCTTTCACTGAAACTAAGTGGCCAAGCCCAGCTCCTGAAAAATAACCCCACACCACAATCCCCCCTCCACCAAACTTCACACTTGGCACAGTGCAGTCAGACAAGTACCGTCCTCCTGGCAACCACCAACCCCAGATCCGTTCCTCAGACTGCCAGATGGTGAAGCGTGATTCGTCACTCCAGAGAACGCCTCCACTACTCTAGAGTCCAGTGGCGGTGTTTTTTATACCCACTGCATCCAACGCTTTGCATTGCACTTGGTGATGTATGGCTTGGATGAAGCTGCTCGGCCATGGAAACCCATTCCATGAAGCTCTCTACGCTGTTCCTGAGCTAATCTGAAGGCCACATGAAGTTTGGAGGTCTGTAGCGATGGACTCTGCAGAAAGTCTCTCTGCAGAGATTTGCTGCTGTTCCCAATCACTTCCACTTAGTTATAATACCACTGACAGTTGACTGGAATATTTAGTAGCGAGGAAATTTCACAACTGGACTTGCACATTTGCTCAGGTGGCATCCGATCACAGTACCACACTGGAATTCACTGAGCTCCTAAGAGCGACCCATTCTTTCACGAATGTTCGTAGACGCGGTCTGCATGCCTAGGTGCTTGAAGTTACACACATGTGGCCATAGAAGTGATTGGAACACCTGAATTTTATTATTTCGATGGGCGAGTGAATACTTTTGGCAATATACTGTATACAGAGATGATGTAGGACATAAAGAAACAAAAGTAAAATGATGTAGCTGAAAGCTACAATATAACGTGGCCCTGACCTGCACTTTGCGGAGTGTGCAGCGTCTGAGCTGGATGTCCTGCAGGACCTGGCTGATGGGGGACGTGTCCACAGGTCGAGGCGCGCTGGTGCTTGGTTTGGTCTTCAGAGGGCGCAAGACCACACCCCTGCTCAGCTCCTCCATCAGGTCCTTCCACACAAACTCCGGAGCACTGTTCTGGAGAAAGAGCCCAGAGTTTAACCCTTAGAGAATATAAATAAAATTTCAACATACAAAAACAATGCAAAACAGTTTAAACTGGTGTTTGCGTTTTCGCTCAGCTGCCGCCCCCAATCATCATGTTCTTGTTAGCGTGTTTCTAAGACCTAAAATAAAAAATTTGGGCATTTTTGTTTATGAGCATTTCTGTGTAAGGCCATTTTTAATCCCCAGTCAGCATGACGTCTAACACCTCAAGCACAAAAAAAAAAAAAAAGCGCCGGAACTTCCATATGGAGTTGTTTTGCCGTATGACAACAATACACCGTTTGTTTCACTTCCGGCACAGATTCATACCGCTTGCATTCTAAGGGTTAATCTGTTACTAGTTAAAATGGTGCTGAAGAACAACTTATAATGAAGTCTAAAACGGATTCAAAGTCCCAGTCAGTGGCACTCATCACACACCATTATGTTACTGCCTTAACTTCCATCATAAACAGAAAACTCCATGGACCCAGAAGGAAGCAGCTTATACTACAACTGTATAGTCATACAGACACAGACAAGAAAAATTTAAATATTACATCTAAATAAGAGAGATCAGAAGTCAGTACTATTGACATACGCAGTAAAACATTCACATAGTAAGACTGCTGCAGAACCTCTGCATTAATCTTGCTTACCCAGTTAGTGGTGATGTTTGGTACCAGACTGGTCTCTGACTCCAGGCTAATTTTCTGTAGATTCTGAGGAGAGATTTTTAATGTCAAATAAGACCTTACACACAAAGATAAAAGTTAAAGCATGTCTTTGTTTTAGTATGACCACACACAAAAAACTCTGACAAGGCAAACCTAACGTAAATACTTGTGTATTCATTTATGTTGGTATTTTGTTCCTTATTTAATATTTGGAAAGCTTCATCTTTTGTAAACCCAGAGGCTTTCTTTCGGTTTTAAAATAAATATTTCATTATAACACCAAGAGACAAAAATCTGACCACCAAAAATAAGTCATTAGACTGAAAGTGAAGTATATTAAAAATAGTAAAACAGTGCTTATTTATTTCTCTATAGTGTTTCTATCCACCTCTCACAGACCACAGCATTTTGTATTAGAGTATTTGCTGAAGATTTAGATTTTATATTGTATTTTATGCAGTTTCCTCTGGGATCAATAAAGTATGATTTTTAAGGACAAAACCAGGCTCCTCCTCACCTCCTTGGTTTGCTGGATGATCTGTAGGTAGTGGCACAGCTCGATGGTGTGTGAGTAAAGTGTGGAACACACACTTCTGTAGTGCTGAGCTGCCTGTCTGGGGTTATACAGACGCTCCTCACAAACCTGGAAGAAATTCAGCAAAGCTGCACTCACACTGGAGCCAAAAAAATGATGCTTAAATGATGCTTTGCTAAAGAATTACTGTGGTCAACCAACATACACTATATGGACAAAGGTTTTGGGACGCCTGACCATTACACCAACAGGGACCTGAATGACATTGTTTGCAAATATAGACTTCAATATGGAGCTGGTCCCCCCTGTGCTGCAATAATAGCTTCTAGTCTTCTTGGAAGGCTTTACACAAGATTTTGAAGTTTTTGTGGAAAACTTGTGCCCATTTATTCTGTAGAGCATTTATGAGGTCAGACACTGATGTTGGATGAGAAGGTCTGGCTCACAATCTCCATTCCAGTTCATCCCAAAGGTGCTAGATAGGGTTGAGGTCAGGGCTCTGTGTGGGTCAGTCAAGTTCTTCCACACCAAACTCATCCAGCCATGTCTTTATGGAGCTCGCTTTGTGCACTGGGCCACAGTCATGCTCGAATAGAAAAGGCTCTTCTCCAATCTGTGTCCACAAAATTGGAAGCATGGTGTTGTCCAAATTGTCTTGGTATGATAAAGCATTAAGATGATCCTTCACTGAAAGTAAGGGGCCCAGCCCAAACCCTCAAAAACAGATGTGTCCCAATACTTTTGTCCATACAGTGTACCTCTAAACATGGCGGTTTGTCATGCACCTCACCCAGCTACATACCGGCCACTATCACTCCAGAAACAACCTTTAGCTACACTGGAGCAAGGCTGTTGTGTTGTTCTCCTGGACTGGAAGAAGAAATAGCAGATGGTGTTCCATCTCCTGCCACAACACTACACAGCATGTGTGGCTCCAGAGACGACTCGTCCCCTCACTCACCTAGCGACCACGGGCCAGGCTTTCCTCCTCAGAGACAGGGGAAGGGCTTTCCTCAGCTCCATATCAGGACACTGCAAGCTGAGGGAGTGGCGTTGCCTCACGTGCTGTGGAACAGGGTGACATGATGTACTGGAAGGCGATATCTCCTGCAGGGGGGACAGAGGGGGTTTAGCTTAAAACTTCAACATGCTGGAGATAAGGATGCCAAGACAGCCTGCACTGTACATACATGATGCACTAATGCAAAACTGGGTGTATGTGTCACTGTTACGAGAGATAATGACAGCAAAACACTCAAAACAAGCTATGGAGTCCGACTGCCCTGTATTTTTCCGTCCTTGCGTTTCACAATGAGCACTTCCATAGTATACTCGCCCATTACTGAAAAAATGTGTTCACACTGGATATAGGGTACAGTTAATACCCACATACACTACGGAATGAAGTGTGAAACACTGCATGCTGTGTGTAAACACAAGTGGTATGTAGCAGAAGAGGAGCCATTAGAAGTGCTATTGGAAACTTTGGAAGTGAGTTAGATTCTGTTTTTTTAATAACTGCAATTTAACATGAGCTTAAGCGAGGCCATTTACATATCAGGGCATTTACTGGGCCTATCATGTTAGCTAACTCAGCTATCATAGCTATCATAGCTAACTCATCATTTGCAAAATCATTTTTTAAATTAATTTGATTGATACATATAGACATAAAGCATCTCTTTTTTAATGCAGCATGTATGATTCTGCAACATTAAGAAATGTTATCAAGAACACAGCTCTGGAAAAAAATGAGACCACTGCAATGTATTTTTAAATCAGCATCTCCATAAGTATGAGAACCATTCCACGCCAGTGTCTGTTAAATTCCTACACAAGCACCTCATTCTGCTTTATGAGGGACTGATTAGTGATCACCTGAATCACATCTTATTTAATGAGGAAAAGAATAAAAACACTGCTGTAATCAACACTCTCCTTTCACAATGAGACCAGTTGGATGGTAAAACACTACTAGAAGTTCATCAAAGTTCATTATTGCCATTTTGTTTAAGAGTGAACAAGAGATTTTTCTTTGAATTATTCAAGTTCTGTAAACACTGCATCATTTCTCTTATTTTGATGTTTTGTCATTTCCTTTAAATGCATGCTTTAAAGAACAATATTTCTTTTTTGGAAATTAGGAGAAATATTGTCAGCAGTTCTTAAAAACTAAGGCAAAGCTGTTCATTTCAACACCTATAAAAGATCAAACCTGAGAAACTGAACATTTTTGCAGTGGTCTTCCAGAGCTGTATATGGAGACAGGGACAGATTTGGAATTTATACTGTAATAGACTAAAGAAATTTACAGGCTGCAAAAAGTTTGACCAATTAATGGAACACCCAGTATTGCATGGGGCAATTTGGCCATTGCAGTTTGAAACCAAATGAACTAAATGAAAAAGATATAATTAGATTTCTAAGATGTAAAACCAAGTTTGAAACAGTCCAAGATTTCAAATTAAGACAACAGGAGAGTTTTTCTTGTTTTAACACAGGAAAGGTTTGTTAATCGGCTGCTTAATGGGATGTTGTGTTAGAGCATTGCAGACACGAGCCGACGCCAGGGCTGGAAACTGCTGAATAATGTCAATACATAAACCGTGCACACTGCTCTAAAAGCCACATCTGAACCTTTTAAAAACACTGCCTGATAAACACTGAGCAAAGTCACTTCACACAAAGAAGAAAATAAGTAGTGGGTGTCAAACAGCTGAACCACATACAAACACTGCAACATTTATTCCATCTCTTTCACTTTGCAGATGATAATGAAGATGAATCCATTAAATATCAACGGCAACAAATGACCCTCCAGTAATGTGCAATAAAGCACCTTTATTTTTGGAGGCCACCAAACCACAGAAATAAAATTCTACCAGAACTGTGTTGATTGTATTTAGCAGTAAGAAGCAGGAAGCTCGCTCTGCTGGATCCAGACACATTACAGGACAAAGAGTGCATAAAGTGAGCGAGATGTTAGGTCATATGTAAGCTTCCTACTGAAGCTGTCATTTCTCGGTCACCTCTCCTAATCAGAGAGCTAAATATACTCGAGGGTCACATCTTGCAGTCACTAAACGCTGAGCCAAGCAAGTTGCTGTTTTTAGAACGATGGAGTCTGTGAGAACTAGAGGAGAGCCCCAGCCACCCACCCCCACACCTAATTCTAAGTGTGAAAATCAGCAACATCAGGGATGCCACAGCAGTCGTCCTCAAGCTTCATAACATATCTGTTAAATCCCCCAGGGCTAGTCCTGACAGCCACATTCACATGGGTTGACAGAAACCGATTTATCCCACGAGAACTGCTTTAGGAACCCCCATCATGAAGGCTTAGCATACTAAAGACTACAGAGACTATTTGGAAGAAAAGAAAACAAATCCTGTGACAACAGTAGTTTGCCAAGGGTATAACCATTCATTTGGGCAAAAGCTACTCTTCTGGTGATTTATTCAGAGGAGTAGAATTCATTTAAATGGACTAAAGTTTCTGAAATCAACTGGATTTTAACAAATTTGTTCAGAAATGCAGTGATAGAAACAAAAACACCTCAAAGATTTACATCAATTAAAGCTTTTTAGAACTCTCATCCATGCTGCTTTATGGGTTTATAATCAGCAAAACTTCACTAAAGTGCTTCAAAGCTGTTAACTCAGAAAGAGTTCAATGGCATGGCTGTGTTTATACATCCAGCTGCATCAATCAATAGAAAAGAAGGGTTACACAAGAGTAAATTTTCAAGCATTTTAATACAAACTTAATAAACTCAGTCCCTCTTAACATGTAAGACACTGACTCCAAATACTTTGTTATACCGTTTGTTTTTATCAAGTATTGCACAATGTAGGTACAAAATTAATATACGATTACATTTTGTCCATAATATAGCAAAAATCTTTTAACTCTTAACAGAAAATACAACTCTTATGTTTTTTCAAAAAGCAAATATTCTTAAATCCCACCACTACGGAATATTCTGTACACAATCTTTAGAATAGTGGATGTTTTTAAAGATGGATTCATTTTACAATTTCAATAAAAAAAGAAATAACACAAAAGCTGCTGCAGCCATCACGGATCACTGGAGTAGTAAAAAGATATAAATGCAATACCATGTCATAGAAACAATATATACTCTGATATTTTACAAACTCTGTACTAAATTAAATTATACAATTAGAAAAAAGACCAGGAAATCCCACTTAGTATTTATGCCAATTCTATGAAAACTGGCTGTCCAGCTATATCTTAAATACTGTAAGAGGCCATTACTTGTGTTTTAATTCCTCATAGAGATATCTTAAAACAGTCAATAAAAATAATTTTGTGCTTGGTTGGCAAAAGAAAAATAATGTCGAGTTTAGGTAACCAAGCTTGGACATGTAGTTCTCCAAGCTTCAATATATAGATATAAAAAAATAATAAAAATAATAACAAAAAAACTCAAGGGGGCAAAGTAGTTCACCCTCGGGCTCATGCTCTTTGACTTGTACACTGAGACTGTACAGTTGACGTGTAAGCTTTTCCTTTTTTCTCTTTTCTATTTTTTTCCCCTCTTTTTTCAGAATTTTTGCAAATAAGCAATCCTCCCAACCCTCCCCACCCGTCACATATCTCTGGTCATTTTAGTCACATCTTTGTTTCCTAGTTGGCCATTACTGGCTGGAATTGCTGGTTAGAATACTGCATGTTGCTCAAGCTGAAATTCAGACCGTCCATCAGGGACTTCTCGTTCAGGCCCCCGTAGGCGGCGAACATGTCAAAGGCATTATTGTACTGGAGAGGGCTGAGGCTGAGGGAACTCTCCCCGGGGAACATTGCACTTGGGCTGCCCTGGCCTTGCAGGCTGGGGAACACAAACTCCTTGGCGTTGGGTGACAGGGCTGAGGTCTTCTGCTGCTGCCCACCCAAGCCGAGGCCATAGAGAGAATGCATCGACGTAGAGATGGCTTTCTGCTTCAAGAGGTTGTTCACATTCAGGCCCAGATTGGTGGGGGAGCTCCGTGCCACTTTGCTGCTGTTCCGCCCGCTGCTTTTCATCTTGGTGGAGCCGAACTTGGTAGCGGCAAAGGTGGCAGTGGTGAAGGTTAAAGGCTGGGTGGAGCGGGGCATGAAGGTGGGGCTCACAGCGGCCGACTGGCCAAAGGGAGGGGACGGGGAGCTGGACGTGGGTGAGGGTCCTACAGGCTCAGTGATTGGCATGAAGACCTGGGCCTCAGGGTTAAAGCTGTTCTTGATCTCCTTGTCCAACTCCAGCCCGTTCTCGTTGCTATCGTCCACATATAGCACCTTGACAGGTCCCTTTTCCCCGATCTGATAAGACACCTCAAAAGGATCGATCCAGACGCTAAGGTCCTGAGGCAGGTTGTTGCGGACGTCTTCAATGTCCAACCCGCTCTCTTTGGCTGCTTGCTCTACGACCGGGTCCACTTTCTCCCCAACATGTATGCAGCGAAACCCAGACCCTTTGTATGGCTTGTCTGGGTACCAGTGTCCCTCATATTTCTGTTTCAGCTGTCGCTCCAGCTCCTCACCAAAAATGTTGACGCGCCGCCGCGGCAGCTTATTGTACAAATATGAAATTATAAAGTTGAGTGCTACTTGGATTTCAAGCTGCATAGCTGCTGAACTGCCCAGGTGCAAAATATTAGTATTTCCGGTGACGGGTCAAAATCTTGTGCAGTGTCAAGCCTCCTGCAGGACGAGGTTCAGCTGGAGCCGGGCAATGGAACAAAGTGCTGGTTGCAGAGGAAATGTCTCCTTCCACAGATGAGAGATCCAGTTCCTTGAGAGAAACAAAGAGATGTTTTTTAAACAAAGCAGGCCAGAGACTACAAACCATGACCGTCATCAAACTGTCAGGACGTTCTCAAATGACCCTCTGTTTTCAAGGTACAGGTACTTCATGAAATGGCCAGTAGGTTTGAAAGTCAGTTCTTTCTCATCTTAAAAAGACAATTCAACAATTTTATGGAACAGTATCGAAATTAAAGTCAAAATCTTTCAGATCCGGCAGATTTAACAGGGAAAACCAACCCTTGAAAACTGCTTCAGGCGTCGAGTTTTTATTTCGAGTGATCTGGGTGTGTTGAGAGGTATTGCTCAATTCGGTGCTACGTACTAACAAATATTTTAAACCATCGACACCAGGTGACAACCTGCACCAGCGAATACTCGACATCTGAGAAGGTCTAAATTCAGGAGAACCTGCTCATAGCCATCAGTAGCAGTGTGGCAGTGTGTTAGAGATGGAGAGAAAAAAAACAGAAGGCAGTCCTATCGACGTAAGCCTGCATGCTATATGCAGTTTGTCGTCAGAGGCAGCTGTGGAGCTCACGAATCTAATCGCGTTACATAATAACTCGCTTCCACCAGACTCCCATACAAGAGAGACCAATCCAGCCGAGTCGGCACGTAGAACTAGATCTAGTTCAGGCTATTTTTGGAGATAACGTGTTGCGGCGATTAGAAACCTAAAGAACTATGTGGGTAATGAGGCTGAAGTATTGAAGCCGAGGTTGGGAAAACCATAGCATACTAACCACTGCGGTTACATATACACACACATATATACATATATATATATATATATATATATACACACACACATACACATTCACGAGGCGTGCATGCCGGTAAGCCTAATTTCAGTTCTGTCCCTCGCGTCCTAGGCTACGACATCTTATCCTCTGTAGCTACAGAAAGACAGCATTTTAGCCTGTAACGTGTAAATTACTCAAAGAAGCTTACAGTGTCTAATGCCTGTACCATGTAATATACGATTGCAATGCTTCCCCTTAAATAAGCCAATACGACACCAATGGAAGCAAACAAGACGTTTTAAGTGCCCAAACTGTAGACAAACAGACTACTAACCTCTCATAGACCGTTGTACTGCTTCTTATAAAGTGAGAAATCAATACATGAGACCAAGTTGAGCAAAACTAGTCGATTATAAGGCTGGTTTTCAGAGTTTCACGAGTTTGCAACCCCTCCCAGATGCTGCCTCCTTTCCTAGCACTGACGCAGTAAGTTGGCTCGATATTTAAGTTGCCTTAATGTTCACAATTACAAATGTTATACCGCAGTTAAATGCATGACACTGTCAAGAACATAATAAAATACAGAGACGAGAAGGTCTAGAAAAGTAACGGAAAACGAATGTTGGTACTTACTTTCGTCTTTAAAAAAAGGTTCTCAGTAGTTGAAGTACTGTTAGCTAGTGCAAATAGAAAAACTGTAGATATAAATACTTTTTTCTTCACATTAAGTAAGTTAACATAAAAATGGTATTCCAGTTTGTAGGCGCCTGAAAAAAGGTTAATTTTGATTCCGTTTAACCTTCTTAAAAGCGTCTTTCCACCCCTTCTCCCTGGGTGTTTTTACAACTTCGTCGTCCGAGCTCCGTCATCCTCCTGTATTTATAGTCTCCCTCCGCCACGGACACGAGGTGGGCGGTGATGCGGTTTCAAAGGTCAAAACAATACGAACGTCCCATCAGAGTGTCTGATTCGTCCGATTTGTGAGATGAATCCGCCCACTACGTGACGTCTCTTACGTTCATTGGCGCTTTTCGCCGTCGATTAAAATCTTTTCATCCATTAAAAGGACTCGAACGCCACGCGTTACCTAGTTCCAGCAGTCCCAGCACAAAGTTATTACGCTAAAGGAGCCACATCACTACATTTTCAGCAGTCTGGCCGAGCTCAGCGGGCAAATTCAGGCAGAACAGCAACTAGTTTTTAGTTAAAAAGAGGTTCGAAAACTAGAGCCTCGTTTCGCAAGTTGAAACATTTCAGACAGACTACAAGCTAAACCACTTTTCCATGCACCCAAAATTCTCCACTGGCGTTGGTGGGCGAGACTGATTGTGGTTTTTGTTTGTTTGTTTTAGCAAGCCTAAATAAAAACAGCAAACACCTATTAGCTCACTTTGGGCAGTGAGCACACAGTCAGAGGTTCATGCAGAGCCTGCGCGGAGTGATACAGTGATAGTAGGGTGGAGCTGTGTGCAGATGGCAGCAGTAGGAAAAAAATATCTGAATGCTGATTGGTTCAAAAACGGGGCTGGATCTTCTCGTGAATGGCGCACTGATAGCTCGGTGCCGACGTCACATGCTGCCTTAGTGGGCTCATCTGGGCTTTTCAAGATGGGACATCACTTTTCTCTGCAAATAAAAGATTTCTGATGTTCCTCAGAGTGAACAAGTATCCTGTCAGGTAATCATGGAGTCCATCGCAGAACAGAATAACATTGGCTACACACCACACGGACAAAAGTATTGGGACGCACCTGTTTTTCAATGTTTTGGCTAGGCCCCTTAGCTCCAGTGAAAGGCAATCTTAATGCTTAATTTTGGACAGCGCCATGCTTCCAACTTTGTTGACACTGTTATGGAAGGCCCCTTTCTATTCCAGCATGACTGTGCCCCAGTGCACAAAGCAAGGTCTATAAAGACAGTTTGGGGTGAAAGAACTTGACTGGCCCACACAGAGCCCTGACCTCAACCCCATCCAACACCTTTGGGATGAACTGGAGATTGTTCAGTTAGTTCACAGTATTTTGTTTTGTGATCGAGGTAATCCTATAAGAGCTTTTCGTTTTGCGAACATGCCAAGTCACTGTAGACATCATGATTTACCAAATAGTCACCATATTCCTGTAGTCCTAACTATATTAGTATATAAGTTGTATTTTTTAAATGATTCTGTGTGTGTATACTCTCGTATTTAGATGATCGGGACTTTTTGAGGCGGGGATATGATAGGGCATGTATGCACTGAGGGCACGACACAAGCAGGCACAGGTTTGGCAGCCTGGTTCATGTTGTTTATACTGCAAACAGCCCACAGAAATCTAGACATGTGTCTTTCTGGCCACAGGACAGTGGTGCTGAAGGCTTTCCGGCTTTCTAAGTGTTACTAGCTCTTTTATGGAAGTCAGTGGAAGGTTGCTCCGCACCTTTGAAGGACGTTTGACGATTCTAAGGAAACGTATTTCAGGGGTTCTTACTGTAGAATGTTTAACGGTGTTCATAGTTGGACTGTGATGACACAGATCTCAAATCCATCAAAGATCAGTACTGTTAAACCGCACAAACGTTTTTGTCTTATGGTTAATCCAATAACACACATTCCAGTCTCTGCTTCAACTTGTTCTTGTCGAGGGATGTGAGCTTTAAAGATCAGTAATCTCCAATTAATTCCCAGAGGGATTCGGCACTCTGCCAGGAGGAGAACGACTGCAGACTTGAGTGGAGAGCATAAAGAAATGCAAAGTTGTACATTCTACCATGTCCTGCATGACCTTGCACATTGTCTTTGTTCACTAGGCCTCGTTCTGGCAAATGGTACAAGGGCAGTTCCTTGTTCGCCTGCATTCACCTTCACAATAGAATCCTCACTGTTGTAAAGGCAGATCTATGTAGGAGGAAAATATATCGGAGGACCTGCAAGCTTGAGAAAAAGCATAAGAGTGCTAAACTGTAGATTCTAGCACAAAGGTTCTGTTCAAGCCAACAAGAATGTGAGCACATCATACACATTTGAGTAGAGTGACTAGAAATGTCAGAATACAAAATGCAAGCTTGTAGACTGTAGTATGCTCTACACAACCTTCTGCCATGTCCATTCACCAGGTCCTGCTCCTGCAAACAGGGCAATGGTGATTTCTTCTCTTTTCCTTGCATTTAACTTTATAATCATTACTACTATAAGGGCACCACTGCATAGGAGAAGAATGTATAAAATGTATTTTATACTTATAAGGAGTTTAAATATGCAAGCAAGCCCTACACAAACCCTTCATAGTATGTTATACTGTAGCCGTTGTTCTAGCAAGCAGGGCAAGGGAAGTTTCTTCCTTTTTGTGCTTGCATTCAACTTTAAAATAGAGTCATCAATATTATAAGGGTACATCTATATAGGGAATGGTTGTATAGGAGAAGATCGACCACAGGCTTAAGAAAGGAGCATTACGAAAACAGAGCATAATATTCTGGCATGACCCCCCCCCCCCACCTGCTCACAAGGTCTTATTCTAGCAAGGACAGTATCTTCAGTTTTTTGCCCACAGTCATTTTAATACAGAATTCTTTCCTTTATGCATTTATATTAAGTGAGATAGTATAACAAAGAAAGTGTGTATCATTTGCTTGACAAGTTATAGCACATCCTACACAATCGTCCTCAGAATTATCTGCTAAAAGGACAAGGGCAATCTCTTCTCTCCTTCGCCTGCATTTGCCTTAATAATAGTGTGAACATCTGTGTAGGAGGAGGACATGAAAGGGGATAATGTCTTTAACGTTTGACAGCATCACAAGGTTACGGAGAGAATGTACAGGAGAGTGACTACATGCTTAAGAAAGGAGCATGAAGAAGTGCAAGGTTGTAAATTCGGACCCACACAGATCCTCCGTAGTGTCGTTGTTCACAAGGCATCATTCTAGCGAACAGGACAAGGGCAGGTTCTTCCCTCTTCTGCCTGCGTTCACCTTTTGAATAGAGTCATCACTATTAGGAGGGTACATCTGTAGAGTGCTGCATTCTGTTGTGCTCCGGGAAACGGTGCTGATGCATGGCCGTGTCTAATGGCCGTGATATTTCTGCCCCACTGCAGGCAGCAGAAGGCAAGCTAATTTCCAGGAAAAGTCAACACAGAGAGGTTTTCCCTGATTGGACAGGTTACTGACGCCATTTAATATGATGGTTGCGCATAAGCACAACCCCACACATACACACAAAAACACGCACGCGATGCAGCCATGTGTTCCTCCACCCACCCTCCCTAATTCACTACGTCTCCCCCCATACCCCCCCTCCTCCCTAACCAGCCGGCTCCGACGGAAAGCCTTTGACGTCACAGGTTGCTATTACTTAACATGGAGCTTTCAGGCGAGTTCACACAATAGACAGATGCTCTGCCCCCTTCTTTGATGTAGGATCTGCAGAACAAGAGCATGCGTGAGAAAAAAAAACAAAACGGGATGGGAAGGGGTGAGTGAAAATGAAGGGCAAGGGAAGCAGGCGTAAAAAATTAAAATGAAGCTGTTAAAGACGAAACAAGCAGTCAGTGCAGGAACCTAAAAGATTTCATCTTTGGCTTTGCCTCGCAGCTCTGCATGAGATTCATGTGATGAGCATTAAATGATTTAGACTTGTTTTTCAAGCCTGAGCACTTTCCTTGTGTTTACACTGCTGGTACACTGACCCAAGTTAGTCTTTAAATAGGCTTTAAGTCAGCCTTCTTACTGATCCAGTTAGGTCTTCTAAGAGTGGAAGCTGAAGTAAACAGGTTGTAAAGGTAGTTAATGTGCAGCCACTTCCATATAAACGCTACCTCATGTGACACAGCTTTTCCAGTATGTAAGTAACTGCATGTTAGTTATTACCTCAGTTGGGTGTCGCCATGGAAGATAAACCACAGATATAATGGGAGGAATACCAAATGTGAGTTACTAAGCATAAAAAAGGCCTAGTTTGGTCCATGCAATTTTTGGTTTCGTAGTACCTTTTTAAAATTCCATTTATACTTTTGGACAGTAGATATGTCAAAAAGCTTAAGACACATCATGTAAAAGCTCTATACCAATGAAAGGCTTCTCAGGGCAACCTTTTATAGAGAGAAATGATATAAACCAAATCATATGCTTTTCCCACAATGCTATTTGTCGAGGCTCTTTCTCAGCTGGCCTTTGTAAGGAGTCAGGGTTGCAGGGTCACAGCCATTGTTTTTTTCCGCCATTCTTGGTTTTAATAGCATCTTAACTGATTACTCATAACCCCCCTCCCTTCACCCCACTGCATCATGCAACACTGGCATTATCACCAGTCGATCTGCCACACTGTTAGTGCTCTTACGAAGCACCCGAGAGCCGCATCTTACATAATTCAGCTGCACCGCATTCAGCCCAGTCAATAGTTCCCCGCTGCAGAGAAGTGCCTGGGCTTGCTGAAAAGCACCGATGGCGCATGACCTAGTTTGCGTCAACAACAATGAAAAATACCTTTTTTATTGATCACTTGCTCTCACTGGGGGGTGGGGGGGGGGCAGAGAGAAATACAGATAGAGAGAGTGCTAGACATGAAGCATTTATTGCCTCCTCATGTGCTTACACTGGGTTGTTTTCTTGTTTCTGATTGGAGAAATGATAGGGTGGATAATGTCTAACATGATAAATATTTATTGCTTAAAAGTGACAGAAGCAGAAGAAAATTCCATTAAAACTGGTCAAAATATATTCATATGATGTAAGAAGTGAAGGCTCATAGTGACCTTTGAGCAGAAAAAGACCCGTTTTTAAAGGGACATTAAGTCAACTTCCAAGGCTGTGAAGCCGCAGAGATTCAGTTAGAGGATTTAAAAACCAATTCTTAGATTTGACAGATATTTCAAGCCAACATTGTATAACATATTTCTATTCTGTACAGAAAAGCAGAGAGCTGACACTGGGCAACTGTGCTAAAAGTTTACGTTACTGGATTTGTAATAATAAATATATTTCTTAGTAATGCTAATCCAGATGGATTTCGATTGTAAACACACATTTTGGCACAGATATGTACGTTTACATTTAAGGCATTTAGCAGAGGCTCTTATCCAGAGCGATGTACATGAGTAACACTGAATATCAGCACTGGCTGAGAAATTCCATATCAGTGTATCTTCACATTCAGTCATGTATGCTGTTCTGCACAGAAATCAATTATTCATGTCTTTACGGCCCCACTCTCTATGTAAAATCAACTGGTGTGTGGGGGAATATTCCGTGTACAAGAAAGTAGCCTCTGTAGCCTCTTCCTTGGAATCAGTTGCACCTATTTCTTTAAGATTTATTATGACTTCTACTAAGAAACCCTTTAATGGGAAACAAATGAGAAATAAAATGTGTTCAGACCTCCTTTGCTTGCTTGAAGGGTTTTAGACGTCCTGACTGTAATGGTTCAGCCAACCTTGGTTAGGGATCATTACTGAAACATGTTGCCGTGGACACAAACACACATGGAGAAACAGGTACACACAATCACAAGAACTATAACAAGCATATTCTCTTAGGATGTCACGATACGCATATTAAAAGTACATTTTTCTGATACAGAGTTCACTAAGGTTTTATGCTGTAAAAATATTTGTGAAATCAGACAAGCAGAAATGATTTTCATGTCTACTTACATAAAGAACACAATACATATTGTACTCTAATGTTCAGAGCATGTCAGTATAAAACCTTGGGTTTCGTTTGAGACTGTGGGTTTCCTTCTAATTCTAGGAATTCTAGGCAGTCATCACATGTCCTTTTATAGGACCCATGCGGGCCCTCTCATCACATGCCTCCTGCTATGGTTGAGTGAATTAGGAGAGCTGGGTCAATACGTTAGATGTCCCTGTAGAGTCAGCTGATCCGGGGGCACCTCTGAGCCATGAAACTAGCCTCGCTCAAATGAAAAGAACAAATCTCCCACTAAATGACACGAGAACATGGTGTGCTAATGAAGCCGAGGGAGTTAAGAGTGATCATGGAGCTTCAAAGATTGTGTTTGAGTGTGTTGGTGTTGGGGGTGCTTCTGGGCATGTGGGCGTGTGAAAAATGCGTGGACTGTTAAAGACTTGTCTCAGCAGACATCAGCATAATGAGGAGCAGGCAGAGGGTTCCAGTATTTTCATATAGGAGGAGAGATCTGTGTGAACAATATTAATCCCGAGCACCAACACAAATTGCTCCAAATAAAAATACAGATTGATGTATTTATATTACATATTGATGTAATCTATACTGGGGTGTTTTTAAAAGTAAAAAATATATATGTATGCAATCATATTGTTAAGGTAAACAAAGTCTATCAGAGTGGTTTGAAGTGAAATGCTCCCTTCTGGAGAAAATTCTCACTACAGAGTTCTGTTTGTATTGTTTATTAGCAGGCACTGTCAGAGGTCAGAGCATTTCCAAAATGGCTGGTCTTGTGGGGAGTTGCCAGTATTTACCTACCAAAAGTGGTCCAGGAAACCAGTGAACCCCTGATTGGGTACCCAAAGCTTACTGATGTGTGTGAGGAGCAAAGGCTAGCCTCTCTGTTTAAATCCCAAAGGAGAGCTACTGTAGCACAACCTGCTGAAAGTGCTAATGCTGGCTATTATATGTGGTGACATGAAGTTTTGTGAAAACACAGTGCATCACAGCTTGCAGCGTATGGGGCTACATATCCAGAGACCACTCAGAGTACCCATGCTAACCCCTGTCTACTGCTGAAAGCACCTATAAAGGCCACATGAGCATCAAAACTATACCATGGAGCGACAGAAGAAGATGGCCTGATCCCATTAATCACATTTTCTCTCATATCATGTGTGATGGGTGACATTCTGGTGGCCCTTGGGTCCTGCATTCATGTGAATGTTACTTTGGCACACTTAAACATTGCTGCAGACCAAGTACCCCTCTTCAGAGCAATGGTATTCACTCTTTCAGGGACGGATCTTGCCACACTGTAACATTGTTCAGGAATGGTTTGAGGAACATGACAAAGAATTCAAGGTGATGACTTGGCCTCCTAATTCCCCAGACCTCAATCCAGTCGAGCACAAACTAGTCTGATCCACTGAGGCTCCACTTCAAAACTTACAGGGTTTAAAGCATCTGCTTCTAATTCCTTGGACCCAGATATCATAGCACACCTTCAGGCTCCATCCTTGACCAGTCTAAGCTGTTCTGGTGGCACATGGGGGGACATACCCCACATTAAGACGGAGCTTTTAATGTTAAGGCCGATCAGTGTATGTGCACTCATCAGGAACAAATCCTTGTATAAACAAGCACAGAATCACAACAATCAAAACAAGCATAATCTTAGATTTAGTGAAATGTCCAAACTTAGCATTAGCAATGTTAATTCATTCTTAGCATCTCACAAAACACATTCCTCGCTCTGGCACTTTCCGCTCTCACTTGTGCTCTGTTTAAATGAAACGAGTCAGTGCTATTTTTCAGTCACAGTGACAGTTTTAATGCCGAGTCCACACCTCTATTTATACTGCTTACAGCCTGTACTGTTTTGTTTTTGTTTTTTTCAGAAGACTGCTGATTTATGCCCTTGCTTCTCGTAATTGAATTGCGGCTTTGTTTACCAAAAAAATAATGGCGCTCAAGTCAAAGCTTTCGCAGAATGAGAGTAAAATATGCACTGCGGGTGATTTGAATAAGTTGAGGGCGGGTTTAATTCACTATACCTAATAGCAAATGTGACAAGCTACATATAACCGATGCATCATGCACACATGCTTTGTTTATATTTATAGAAGTACCTGTACTATGGAATTAATACTGAGAGAGATGGAGAGAAAACAAACGTCACAATACTTGAAGAAAATGATAAACAACATGTATTACAGTATTTTTCTGAAGTGTGTGAAGAAGCTGGAAAGGACCAAATGCTCCAACGGAATATATGTACAGAATATATATACAAGGATGTATATATATATGATAGCCTTGTATATACATTCTGTATAC
>JBBPCY010000028.1:12588245-12602680 GCA_037974405.1 Brachyalestes nurse | reverse complement strand
GGCTATTATTATTATTATTGTGTATTGTAATTAAAATTTGAAGAAGAAACAGGAGTTCAATTAGTTTTTTTAAAAAGGATAATAATAATAATAATAATTTTAAAAAACATTATTGATATGTCAGGCTGACATCTATTCAGTTTACTGTGCTGTTCATACATTCACTGTGCTCTGTGCTAGGTCCTGATGATTTTGTTATTTAAAGACTTTATACAATTGATATAAATCTATTTCCATGATACATGCACTTCTTCACTGTACTCGAAGTACTGACAATACCCATGAAATGCACAGAGGAGCATATTGTGACACGCTGTGAACATATTGTCCACCCCTACCTAGAAAGGAATGCAGAGGATAAAAAGGAGATAAAGATGTGTTCAGTGCTTTGATATTAAGAACATAAGGTAGGTGACTCCACAGTTCTGCTTTGAAGATTCTGCTGCTCCTGTAGCAATGGTGTTTCCAAGCCAACTGTAAGGTGTAAAAGGTGTTAAAAGCTGAAGGGTGGGGGTGGGTGGGGTGGAGGAGGGGGTCATACTGTGACGCCTTTGCCAGCATTACAGAGGAAGGCAAGCACCCACAGGATCTGCCGAGACCCCAAATCTGGTCCCTCAGGCTTTTGGAGGCGTCAAGATGACGGCTCTCTTTTCCAGAAGGGGAAGAAAGGGTGTGAGAGGAGGAGAAAAGGGTGAGGACAGGGTGTGAAAGGAAAGGATACCGCTCACTCTGGATCAGAGGGTTTGGTCAAGATACTGCTGGGGGGTTTTATGGGCCTGCTGTGCTGCCTAGGAGGAGGCCTGATTTGGTAGCAAAGGTGGGTTAGCTAGATGGGTTTAGACATGTGGGGTTACAGAATGAAAGATGCTCAGTCACCATGTCTCGGTTGATTTAATGCATAAGGAGAAATATGTGTAAATTAGATTATTTTTAAACTGCCACTTCAAAAGGCTCTCTTTCACCTCCCCGATCTTAGATCAGCCTCAGATGCTCCTGGGAAATATTCTTGCCACTTTCCATATTGCTGCAGGAAAAAGAGAGAGAACAAACAGTATGTCAACAGGCAGCCATGCATCTCAAGTGACACATCGTCTCAACACATGAAAAATGAAGTGGGGATAAAGGCAACGAGCAATTAGGACTAAAAGAGGAATTAAAAGTAAACGTGGAGCGGCCCCTGCGGAAGCTCGAGAGCTGATGAATGAGAGCTGGAATCACAAACGACAACAAGGCTGCACAGAGTGAGAGGAAGAGCGGAGAGGGAGGGAGTGTATTTCTTTCTGCATGGCAAATGAAAACGGAGCTGCTCAGTATTAATGGTACAGGAATAATGTATGGACACCTAATGCATCTGAAAGTTCAAACATCCACCTCATTCATAATGCAGCGCTCACGCCCGACCCGAGCGTCTCTAATCGTGTTCAGACATAAAGACAACATAGTCATAGATGGCCTAGAGCTACAATTTTAGAGGGCACAACTCCCCAAAGACAGTGAAAAAGTGGTCTAAATCTAGCTTTAAAAGAATAAATCGTCCAAATTAAACTTTTTATCCAAAAATGGCCAAGACACGTCTGATGTCCAAAGATTGCCACCAGTCTTGCACTGAAAGTCTGGGGCTAATTTAGCTAAAAAGTATTGGAAGCTACCGACCCATTTAAATCATTGCACATAAGTAGTGTCCGCATAAGTAAGTCAAAATGACATCATTTAACTCAGCAAGGTTTCTTAACCGAAGCAAGGGTGGCATGATTTAAACAGCTTTAGGTGCGGGCTTACTGCTTAGCTATTTTGGCTAAGCTAAGGAGGCAACCATCAAACATGTCTCAGCTGATTGATTGGTAGGAGGAGAAAACTTTAAGGGCCCATATCATGGAAGACCAAAGTTTTTGTTGATTTAGTACATAAACATTTAAAGCTCCATATTTACTTTTACGTTCTCTTAGAGTCCTACAATTTGTTTCTCTCTTTTAGATATGGTCCATATCAGAAAATTTCACTGCAAGATTAGATCATTTTTAGTTCATTGTTTTCAAGATCTCAGGAAAATCTATGCTTTTGCATATATCTACCTATCAGCAAGTCCTCAAAAACCGACAAGGGGGCCTCAGGGTGAAAAAAGTTTGAATATCTCTTTTTAAAGGAATAAAGAGAGGGTGGGAAAAGTTCATGTAAGTAAGACATTCTAAAATCTGAAAATCTCTCTCCCTCTTTCTCTATCTATCTACCTATCTATCCATCTATCTATCTATCTATCTATCTATCTATCTATAGATAGATAGATTGACAGATAGATAGATAGATTGATTGATTGATAGATTGACATATATACAACAAGCTATAATGTGGAAAAACAAAAGTATAGTATATCAATATAGTGACGTGTTTTAAGTGAGGCACAATATCAGTGGAGTAATAATCTACCCTCTTTATGATGTGACTGTGACTCAACACTTAATAAATAAACCACAGAGTAGTAAAAGTGTTTTAAAATATGACCTGCTTTCCAAGATTTTAGATCATAGTCATGAATTAACCTCAGATATTCGCATATGACATGTCATCCAAAAGAAACACGCTGATCTTACACTTGGATGAACCCTTATGTTGATTATTGACAGATCTTATCACTTGATGTCAGTTGCATTTCTCAACAGAGCTGATTGCAACACCCAAGAGCTGACAAACGGAATGTGTGTGTTTTGAATGCATCAACGGAACGAGATAATAAGAGTGGCCACACTATACAGGTTACAACAAGCAACATGACAAGGATTGCGACAGTCCATTAACTGTGGCTTGAATCTTCATTTACACGTTGTCTTTGTAATGTAGGTTCCTTTTTTTACTCCCCTTTGAAAAACACAGCAGAGAGTTAGGGTACCAAAAAGAAAGAAAAATGAGCAATCTCAATATTTCTGTATGTTTTCCAAGACAACGGGTTTCAGGAGAGATCCTGGCAATGTCACACATTATGCTAAGATTAGCTAAAATGACACTTTTTTTCTGCAACTAAACTCTCATTTCTCCTTTGTCTCTCCTGTACATACTCTCTCACTTTGTCTAGTACTTTCTACTTTCTCCCTGGGTGGGGTGGTTTTGGGGCAAAGAGAAACATTTGAGCTAAAAACAACTTTGGGAATGACAATATCTGACTAACAAAGTCATGTCTGGGCATGCCTTTTGGCATTTCGGATGTAAGATTACATTTAAAGATTATGCCTAATCAGATACTGATAAGTGCATAAGTGTATCGACATGGCTATCCTATATATATCCTAGGAAATATCAAGAAAATGTAAGGTTGTTCATCCGTAGTTGCATTACAGGACACCACTCAGTACATCAGCCCTTTTCTCTTAGTTTCTGAGTAGTAAAATGGCTTTCTAGAGTGAGTTTAAAGAGCAGTACAACCTCCCACAGGGTACCGGCAACCATGTAAATCACTACATTAACAAAATATATGCCAGTATGTATTGCGAGTCACTTGTTAGGTTTAGACAGAGGAACATTATCCAGCATTGATGGCAGCCACTGAGCCACTGCAAACAAAACTAACCAAACATTATTTTTAAGTCCCTTCAATTTAGTTGTAGCTGATTCCCACATAAGGTCAAGTTGGGAGGGTGAGGCTAGCATGTGCTTAGCCATGGATGACCAACCCCAGGGATCATTACTAATGAGGGAGAAGGGATCTAATGCCTATGCCCTGAAAATATAACCAGCATGGGCACTGGAACCATTATAGCAGGGCAGGACATGTCTCCCCCACTTTTCAGAATCATGCGTTTCGTTTCCCCACATTTTGTTTCCCAGCAACGACTAAGATTTTGCACGTGCGCAACCCCCCACCCCCAGACATAGACGGAAGCGCCACCCTATATTAAAAATGCTTCCAGCGCCCCTGGTATCCAGTATTATTAATATGCACTATATAGTTATTTATATGGTACGTAATACTTTGTATTTTAGTATTAGACTGTGTGTTAGCATTAGAACCACAAAGTATTAAAAATAATGTTAGTGAGTAAATATTTTCCAAATTCTGGAAAGCAGTCAAAATCTGCAATATGCAGTCCTCTGTTTGTTCAGCTGAGAGACAGAGACTGCTTGGACTTACAGAGAAAGAGAGAAGGGGGGAGAGACAGACAGTCATACCTCATACTGTGACTTGCTATTTGCTCTTTGGTGTACAGGGATTGCACCATATCAAAACTTTGCCAAGCCTGTTACAACCAGTTATTAGGTTATCCAAACCACTAACCTTACAACTGTCAGCAAGCAGATCAAGAGGGTCTTAGAGTTCCTCAAAAAGTCAAACTAATTGTATGACCATCTTCAACGACTAAGAAAAAAATACGTTATAAAAAACTCAACTCCTCTCCACCCTGCTCACTGCTCAGACCACTGACGTGTAGGCACCAGCAGACAGATAGTCTAAATCAGTGACAGAACTGATTAAAATCTCCATTCAGCTGGCGGGAGGGGACATTTTTCAAAAAGTTTCTCAGCTCACTTTCCACTGAATGCTTTTACTGCAGTATAGAAGCTGTATTTATTTTTGTACTTGGCCACCCTTGATGGTACCACACTTTTGTAAATGTCAGTTCACATTTCTTATTGCTACAATGCTAAACTAGAAGCGATCTTTAAAGATCAAAACAAACAAGAAAACCCTTATCACAAAACCTCATCTCAGCAGTCTTGCAGTGTATTCATAATCATTTCAAAAATGTATCTGAGGGTGCTTTTTAGGCAGAAAACACTTCCAATGTCTGGTTCCTATTACCACCACTCTGAAAATGTCTCAATCAGTAGCTTCTCTAGAACTGAACATTTCACAAGAAATCACTCTTAATTTTTTTTTACGTCTTAACTGTGGAGTTTAGCAGAATCAGTAAAATTCCTCTTTAAATAGTCAGGACAAGTGTTGAAGTTCCTTCCTATTCTGAAGGAAGCTATTTGGCTGCCAATAGCAAAATGTGATGAGCCGAGCTCACAAAGCTGCAAACCACTTCTTAATGCTACTAAGAATCTTGTGAATGCTATCAACCAGCTAGATGAAGGGGAAATTCAGTGACTTAAATTTAATTGAAATGAATCCAATGCTGAATCCAAGCAGACTGGTCAATAATGCATGATACAGTATATGGGGTTTATGATATAAACATCTGAAAAAAGGATTTTATATCATATTGGGGGAGCAAAATATTTTCTTTTCATAGGTTCCAAAATTTTAGTAGTACCACTGGATGGGATGAGATGGGATGGTAAATCGTGTATGATATGATCTTCCTCTAAGCAGAACAAGAAATGGAAAATGGAAAAGGCAAAAAGCAGAGCAAACACATGCCTGCCCAGAATATCTGCATTCTGGGCTGCATCCTGCACAGATGTTTACAGATGGGCCGGTGTGAGGACGGCACAGTGCCCAGTCTCGTACAGACAGACACTCACACACACACACACACACACACAACAAAGCACACACAGTACTTCTATTACAAGAGCAAACACATATATGGCAGTTTCCACTTGGTGTCCATTATGGTGCTTGTTTTTTCCCTTTTGGTTTCTAGCCGAATATTGACACTGTGCACTCTGCATGTAGAAATGTTTACAACACAAACACAGACATGAATCTGCCTGTCTCATGCATAAAGACTGAGAAGATGGCATCAAACTCAGGTTTATTGAGATTTATTTCCATTATTGATTCATATTTATACATACAAAAATCCAGCATAGTTTAGGCCACACATACACCACACTACACGGCTTTTAAAATTTAGAGGTTAATAGTGAATGTTTCCATTTCTATGTTCTGCCTAAATATACTGTATTTTTGGGGATTCGACACTGAGGCAGTAATTCTCGATTGTCTTCCTGTTAGACTTTATTCTGCTCTGTCGGTTCAGTATATGCACTGCTGTTACTCATGCTTGACGTTTGAACTTTAGCACTTCATTTTGGACCCCAGAGAAGAAAAGCATCAGTTCCTATCCTGGTAGTAACTGGATGTCCAGAGTTCTGCACAGAATCCAGTGGAAAGTTTTGTTTTTTTGTTGATTCTTTACTCCAGTTGTTTTTTCTAGGCTATTAGTACTACTTGGATCACCATTTCACTGAAGTAGCAGAACTTACACTTGAGAATAGTATTAGGCCATTCTTCCTATTCTGGTTAAATTCTTTACTGAAGAAAACCTCCGACAAGAGTTCACTGTAGAATGTTTGAATAGTCACACCAGGATCTTGCAGCTGCACACCAGTCCAAGACACCTCTTGAAGGAAAAATCAGTAAAATGACAGAGTTTCAGCTGGATATTATTTGAAGGGACTTTTTCAAATCCCCAAAGGCCGGTAAGACTGAGCTGACTCACACTGATGTTCTAAGTGTGAATTTTTATATGTAGTGCTTTGAAACCTTCTCACAAAATCTTCTCACAGAATTCCTTAGGGTTCTTTGCAGTCAGAAGAACCACACCAACATACTGTTTCTGGTAATGATATTGAATGACTCTGGGAGGCTATAAACACTCTCACTTTGGAGTCATGAGCTTTGAGAACCCTTTTTTCACCAGGTACAGCCATTATCGACCCTCTATGAAAAACTTTCATGTAACATCAACAATGGTATGGAACCTATATAACCAAGCTGAAGAAGCCAGTTCTTTTCAGGGAGTCTGGAGTTGATCATTTGTCAGCATGAAGTACCATTACTCAACCCTAACAGTGAACTATAACATTTGCATCTGACTTCCTTTTCTTTTCTTTTTTTAACCAAGGGCATGCATGACACAACTAATCGAATCAGAGAAGCACCATCCAAACAGCACAGACTGGATGGAAAACAACATGTGACCAAAACTGTGTTTGGCCAAAACACAGAGGTTCTAGAGAATTTCCCCCTAATCTACAAAGAATCAAACAAAACAAAATACACTGATCACACTTTTTAAATTTGCTCATTTTGGCTTGGTTTGTAATTATAATTCTAATGCAGATATTTGCCACAGTTGATGGAAATTAACAGCTTAGCTTGGTCTTCCAAACCTGCCACTAAGAGCTGGATTATCAGTATTAATACTAAATGATGCTAAATTTCCTGAAAATCTTAAAGGTGTACTCCAGCCTAAAACTACACTTTGATGTGTTATTTGTCATGTTATGCAGTAATCTGCTGTGCGACCTTATATCAGTATCTATAGCAGTGATCCGATCAAAAACTGGTATTTGTGTAACTCTTAGCCTTGCAGTTGAATCAAACTGTAAAGAAAACAACAGCTCTATCTATATTCGGCACAAAATGAACATGTTTTAACCATTTCAACCAGAGAAAAGACACTGAGGTGAGATATCTGAATAGCCACTTAGTCTGGTAAGTCATTTCTGTCTTTTAAGTAATGTATTCTGTCCGTTGTAATGATGATTTAAAGACCAGATGGTTTTCATCACCTTTGTGGAACTGCGCTCCACACCACAAATGAGGCAGATTTTTAATGATGTTTTTTCAATTTCTTCTCAGACGTCATCATGGATTCCATCAACAAAATATACGGAAATAATGCAAGTCTTAATGTTCTTTGCTCAGTTGTATGACTTTTCAAAGGGAGATGCCTCTGTGAAGCGTGAAGCCTTTGTGGACTACATAAATATGAGTCACACAGGTAGGCAGCAACACCCTGCTGGGAGTGGAAATGGTCATTTCAGACACTTTGCCACACTCTCCTAGAAAATGACAAACACAGGGCTGTTGCCATTGTCCCTTGAGACTGGGATTTTGTGTCATTGTGGCCAGACTACATGACACTGGACATAGGATTTTTAAGCAAGTAGGGTTGATAAGCAAGTTATTTGTGGCCCTACAGTCTTAAAAATAAGGGTGCCGGAATTAACTCATTCCTTTCTTTTCTTTCCTTGGAGTGATTTTGTTTTCTTAGAACCTTTCCCCAGAACCACTTAGAGACCTTTATTTTGAATGCCAGCATGAATGTGAAAATATAAAGTATTTTTCTTACATACTATGAGGTACACTATATGGACAAAAGTATTGGGACATACCTGTTCATCAGGGATTGGGCTAGAGCACTTACTTCCAGTGAAGGCCAATCTTAATGCTTCAGCATACCAAGACATTTTGAACAACCTTCCAAGAAGAGTGGAAGCCGTTACAGCTGCGAAGCGGCGACCAACTCCATATTAAAGTCCGTGTATTAGAATGCAATGTCTTTCAAGTCCCTGTTAGTGTAATAGGCATCCTAATACTTTTGTCCATATAGTGTATGTTCAAGTAAAGCTCTGTATCGCAGAGGGTCTTTCTGCCAGCTGATCTCTTTCTCTTGATGATAGGATGGGGTAGTATCAATAAACATGATATTATTGATCAAGATTATTTTTCCCCACCCACTGGTGACATAATCAACACTCAAAAGACATTTTAGAAGTGGGCAAAATTCACTATACTGATAAGAAAACAAACATGTTGTCTTTTAAATGCTTTGTAGAGTGTAATGCGAACCTGACAGAGCAACCTGAGAGCCATTTGCTACAAATGGTCCATATCACATGGCAGCAAACACTTTCCACTAATAGATGCCTGGGCTTCGATAAACCCTGCTGCTGTCAATGGAGAAGTTCCCACAGCTCTTCAGCCCAAAGCATTAAGCTCCGTCTTTCCGCCAGAAACAGAAACTCCAGGCACGGCAGTCTTCAGCCTGTTAGGCAGCTGTGATGTCAGAGTCACCATGGCAACTATTCATACAGATCATTTCTCTTTGCTCATCACCCCCCCTTTCATTGTATAGGTGACATTCAAGCATGGTTTCTTTTCACCAGGTCTGCCTGCTTCATTGCTTATCACATTTAAGGAGAGTAATATAACCTCCTAAAGACGTTATTGGAGGAGGGGCTTTTGCAAAATCTGGGGGGGTGGTCAACACACTGAGTAAGGGTAAAGAGGCTCTATCAGTTCTATAACAACCACTCATTAATTTTACAAAGGCGTTTGTTTTTGGACCTCCCACACTGTGACCTGGAGATGTTTATTGAAGAATTCTCAAGGCCGTGAAGATATGGGTTGGAAAAACAGCAGTACTCCTGCTCATTTAAGAATAAGCAATGGGTAGTCTCAATCACTATGGTGATAGATGGTCAAATTCATAATGCAAAAACGCCTCCAGACATTTCTGTGTGCATCTTGTGGTGTAGCATCACCACAAGATGATTTGAGTTTGTTGGAAATATGTGTTTGTGATTTCACTCACTGCTAACAGGATTTATACGCTGTACTACTAACATTTTGGTTCCAGCTTCAACAGCACACCCTCTGAGGTCTTGTTTAGTCTGCACTATATGGGCAAATGTACTGGGAGGCCTGACCAGTACACCAACAGGGACTTTAATGACATTGCATTCAAATACATAAACTTGAAAACGGAGTTGGTCCCTCATTTGAAGCTATAACAACTTTCACTCTTCTTGGAAGGCTTTCCACAATATTTTGGAGTTTCTGTGCCCATTCATTCTGTAGAGCATTTATGAGGTCAGGCACTGATGTTGGACGAGAAATAGGGCTCGACTGGGACAAAAAACGGGCATTTTGAGCCAAGACCGCCTCACCAGGCTGTCGTTCCCGAGGGGGGGGGGTGCTGCTGACGGGATTCCACCCCGGGGCAACTCTTGCTGTCATTCCGGGGGGTGGGGTGTGAGGACGGGATTCCGCGCCGGCCCAAAATTACCTGGCTGGCCCAAATTTACCATCAGCCCACCGGGCAAATGCCCGTTATGCCCAATGGCCAGTCCAGGACTGACGAGAAGGTCTGGCTCACAATCCCCGTTCCAGTTCATCCCAAAGGTGTTGGATGGGTTTGAGGTCAGTGCTCTGTGTGGGCCAGTCAAGTTCTTCCACAATGAACTCATCCAGCCATGTCTTTATGGAGCTTGCTTTATGCACTGGGCCACAGTCAGGCAGGAATAGAAAAGGTTCTTCCCCAAACTGTGTCCACAAAGTTGGAAGCATGGCATTGTCCAAAATGTCTTGGTATATTGAAGCATTAAGATTGTCCTTTGCTGGCAGTAAGGGGCCCAGCCCAAACCCTGAAAAAAGGTGTGTCTCAATACTTTTGTCCATGTATTGTATGTCTCAATGGGTCAAAACGTTTTTGGTGGCACAAGTGGGACCTGCACAACATTAGGCAGATGGTTTTAATGTTACGGCTGATTGCTGTATATCCTGTATGTATATCATTCAGCCTACAACAGAATAGCTTTCCATCCCTTTTAAAGTGCTTCAGCCCAGAACGCATTTTGAATAATGTACTGAACAAGGCAGCCAAACAGGACAGAGGTCATTTACATATATGTTGGGCACCATAACAGAAATAGCCTGTTTAATTCTAAGGGGTAAAGAGACATTGGGGAAAAGGGCATTTAAACATGAACTTTGACTGTTGTTGGCATTTAAAGCAAAAGGCATAAACTGTCCTCAAGACAGAAATAAGAAGATGCAAGCAGAACGTGACATATCAGCATGTATCTACTCACAGCTGAGAATTAGAGCCTTACTTACTAACTTTACTAAACATTTGCTAAAACTATAAAACTATAGTAAGATCCCTTACTACTAACACTAAAACCTTGCAGTGTTACCCCACAGTCTCTATGCGGAAGACCACAATTGATTGGTGGAGGAATTCACATTGATTTGACATGGACACACGCATATTGCATAATATGATGGCTATTAATAGCATCATGGAGAGTCAACACCCACACACCCCAATAATGGATCTCAAAAATGTTGTTGATGCATGTGAATCATTAACTGACTTTTTGGAAGCTTGTACAGTTGAAGAGATAATAAAACTGTTGAACCACTGCATCAACCCCCATTTAAAATCCTTGTAAATCTTTATGATTCAACCGTTTTTGTTTAAATACAGACTATGGTGTCGGGAAGATGATAGTTAATGGAGTACTGTATAAGAGCATCGACTTGCAACACGTTCTTGCACATAGTGCACAGTCAGTTGGTATTGTATACGTCTATACTGGCAACTAGCATTTCATCCATTTTCACATATGAGATATTTTAGACTGTAGGTATTCAGAATCCTGCATGTTTGCATGTACTTGTTCCAAACCTCTTGATTTTGTTTTTGTTAAGGAGCAAGGCTCATCACTGAAAAAAGTGCTCTTCACTGTTGGACTAAAGACTGCATAGTATGTTCTTCTCTTAATACCAGGACTGTAGATTGAGATCAAACACATTAACATTAAATGAACTTTTCAGTTACCTGCAAGTTTTTGTTAGGTTCCCTCAAAACCCTCCTTAATGCTCAAAACTACAAGGTTGTGCATGAATGAATTGGACTGGAGCAAAAATATGATCTATCTTTTTGCCACCAAAGACTGGTTTGAGAACCACTGCTGCAGTGGACATGTTGATTTGGACAGTAACTGTGGTGGGTCATTTATTGAACTGTCTTATATATAAAAGTGCCAAAATTGGCTAAGGCATCAAGGTTGGACCCAAACACGTCACGAAAGTAGATCTGCAGGAGGAGAGTTGATGACCACTGTCTTATGGCATTGCATCAAAGAAACCTTTTAGAAGGGTTCATTATACTATAATCATATTCACCATAATAAATCCAATTTAAGTGTTAGGTAATGCATGAAGATGCTTTGGTAGTATGTGGATTCCATCATCTAAAGTTGTTTCTGTGTTCTGTCTTGTTTCTCGTGATATTTATTGATAATTTCTGACCGGTTACATGGCTTTTCTAAAACATTCTAACTCTTGTCTTAGGGGCAGGTCAGGTCATCTTGTAACAACAAGCTCTAAATACATACAGTCACACAAAATTCTCCTGAGCCCTGAGTCATACACCATTATTATTGCTAACAAACCTTTTCAGAGTGCAGGGGAGTTTAAATCATTACAATATAAAACACACTTTCTACAACCAAGCCCGAGCTTCAGCTGGTTTCATTTTCTGTCATATTCTCTTGAGCAGAAAAACAACTTTCATGAATTGAACGAGGTTACTGGCAGAGGAGCCCGCTGGAGAAGCGCGAGGGCTGGCGAGAGGAGAGGGAGTGATCGAGAGAGTGGGGAGAGTGGAAAATTGAAGCACGTCAGCCAAGGGTCAGTTTAAAAGAACTTCTCTGGGACTCATCAGAGCCGGAGCTCTATCTCACGTTTTTCAGTGCCGAGTGCTGCTCATAAAAGGCAAGTTATGGCACATAGATGCTGTGGAATGTCTGCTCAACAGATGAGCCTACAGACCCACGGAAGGAGAAATCTCTGTAAAAAGTGGTTTGAAATCATTTGAGCTCATCCTAAGCCTTGATGAACAAAAGAAAATCACAGCGCAATTACAATTTTGTATGAAAGTCAACTATAAACCTGTCAAAAATCTTGTAATCATCATTTGTTCTTGGAATAAGAGTATCTCTCTCTTTCTCTCTCTCTCTCTCTCTCTCTATATATATATATATATGTATGTATGTATGTACTGGTGCTGTCATGAATAGTTCAAACTATTTTTGGCACCTTTTTATAAGACTACCATAAATGACCCACTACAGCTTGTAAAGCTGTCAGCATGTCCACTACAGCAAACAAGACCAGACAGTCCACATTTTTGTTCCAATCCAATTCTCAGCACACCGAGTTAGAGCAAAATGTAGACCATCCGGGCGTCCCTGCAGATCAGTTTGAGAACCACTGTGCCAACCTGTGTAGGAGTTCCTACAGAGACTAAACCCTGTAGTAATTCTATTGTAAACCCCTCACACAATGGCTGAGGTCCTGGTATGAAATCAGACAGGCGACATGTTGAGAGTAGCACAGTCGACAAAACCTTGAAAGCTTTCCAACTGCAATGTGGCCCATCGTGTTGCCAAAGCTGGACTGTTTTGGGATTGTAATTACAGTTTGAGGACAGTGTATCAGGCTGGTTTTGGCTCCAGTGGGGAGCCGGCTGAATTGGGAACGTCCTCTTTGTTTGGAGAATGAAAGCCTTGTTCAGAGCTATGGCCTTGGAAATGAGCTCTTGTGGAAGAGAAGTTCCTCGCGCTTTTGTGCCGCAGCTGATGAGAAGCTTAGAGCTGTGGATAATGCAGGGAGTGGAGACAAAAAGCACCCCTCAAGATCAAGGATACACCATTAAATGTCAAAGTTTCTACACAGTTCTTGGCACGAATGCCCCGTTCCAGTAAATAAATAAATGAAAAACACTTGATGGAACAGAAGCTTTGTATTACGTGGAGGTTCTTTAGACTTTAAAAAGGTTCTTCACACAAGCACATCTTATTTACAAAAACACCTTTTCAAAGAACGTTCTGCATCATTACATAATGGGGCAGCAGTCTGAGTTCGGATTCAAAAACTGGGAGAGAGCCGCAAAAGCACTGCGGTAACGTGATCAAGGCATAGAAAAAAATGAGAGCAATGCTGGGGAGAAAGAAGAGAGGGAGGGAGGGAGTAAAAGAGTGTCAGGGAAACAGAGGAAGAGAGAGAGATGTTGGAATACAGAAGCAGGAGAAACCCCTCCCGGGAGTTCTCAGGGTCGGCTGAGGTGGTTTTTGTTTCCATCTGTGCATTCGAAATCCCATCAGCACAGACTGCTGCTGCAACTCTCTTGTAACTCCGGTGCTTTTAAGCAAAATCATCATTTTTAGTGCTTTTAGGGCCTGGCCAATATTTATCTTTTGGTGAAAGCAGACAAATACTTGGATTGTTAACACTGGCAAATTGAATCAACCAAACAATACATCAACCAGGTCCTAAGAAACACCAGAGACTGGGATTTTCCACAAGATCTCGATTATTAGACATAAAGCACTGATATATCTCTTCAATTTTATATGACTCTCTTTGATTATTATATAGCTTCACTTGATGCTGTTTTGAACATTCTTGTTTCAGTACCGGCATTTACACTAAAACCTTATGGATGCAGGGAGCACAGTTTAAATAATGTTTGATTGCTGCTAAAACTTGACTCTAATATTAAATATCTAGCAAAGCTTGAGAAATAGATAGACTTATTTTAAAACTGTACATGTGGCCTATTGATCATACTTGAAGATTAATGAGTATGACTGACTGATTGCCTTTAGCCCAATGATGCCAGTCTGCTGCATCTCTGAAGCGGATCTAAACACAAGCAGGGGAATTGAGCGCATGTCTGTGTAGGCAGTGTAGCTTGTGTAAGCCCTGCAGAGTTCGCAACCAACTAAAGACATTATCAAGAATTTATATAGCAACATCTGAACATTTTACACAGTTCTGTTGAAGCTATGTAGGCAGGACAGGACACATAATTTACATTTATTTAGCAGACACTTTTGTCCAAAGCAACTTCCATTCCCTAACTACAGGGGGCAGTCTCCCTGGAGCAGCTTGGGGTTAAGGGTCTTGCTCAGGA
>JBBPCY010000028.1:12568261-12584565 GCA_037974405.1 Brachyalestes nurse | reverse complement strand
ACATCCAGTATTTAGCTGTACTAAACATCAGTATCCTCCTTTTATAAGCTTATTTCCCACGTGTATTTCTGCCGAGGAGTCCGGACTTGCAGCACTGTGTTAGCCTGCTACTAAGAGCCGATTCTTTGTCGTGAATCAGAAGAGCCGATTCTTTGTAGTGAATCAAAAGAGCCGACTCCCTTTGAGTGAGAGCCGATCCCCACTTTTTATCAACACACAAAGTATTCATATTTACCAAGGCATTCATATTTACCAAGTTGGGCTAAAATATGAGGCTACAGATGATGCTAATAAACTAAGAGCCACTTGGGAGCCAAAGGATCCGGCTCTTCTTTGGGAGCCGTGCCACAAGAGCCAGCTCTCTGAAAAGAGCCGAACTTCCCATCACTATCCTGCATCCATTGAACGCGTTCAGGCACAACACTGTATATATATATATATATATATATATATATATATAAACGTTGCTTCAACAAGGTACACTGGGATTCATCTGATGCTGAAGTCAGTTAGTGTAACTATGGTAGATGTATTGGCTAAATGTGGTGTTATAATTCACAGGTTCCTGTTCCTGGTTCTAGAGCCCCCTTGCCCTCCATATTTTACAGTTGTCCGGATCCACTTCAGGAAAGGCTTATGACTTAGCCGATTAGTCGAATCAGGTGTGTTGGCAGCAGTGAAGACACAAAAATGTGTAGAGCAGGGGAGCTCCAGGACAGAGGCTGGAAACGACTATCATAGTTCTCTGATCTCTGAAGCAGCGGTGCAGAAGGAAGTGAGCTACTGTTCACATGCTAAACTCTACCCAGTTTCATCTGATAAGTGAGGACGGCCATGACAGCTAGAAAGAGATATGAGGCAACCATGTAACCATAGAAGCTGATGACCACTAATAGCCACTTGAAAGTAGATCGCAATTTGTATATATACAAATATATGTATCTATTTTTAAAATATTAATCTAATTCATTACAAGCTCTCTGATTAATTAAGCTAAATTAATCCCACACATTTTTGCTGTAAAAGTATTTTAACATTTTAATGAATTTTGGCACATGATTGAATAAATAATCAACATTACAGACTTCCACTTTTTGCACTGTTCATGTCCAGCAATGGTCACAACAATCAAAAATATCACTTGACATGCTGGCTCGGACTGCAGGGTTGAAGTGATATTGTGTTGGTTCCCCCTTTGCAGCCATAACAGCTTTCAGCTGTGGAGGGCTTTCCACAAGATTTTTAGAGAGTTTCTGTACAAATTTGTGTTCATTCATTCTGTAGAGCATTTCTGATGTCAGGCTGACGTTGGACGAGAGGGCCTGGCTCACAATCTCTGTTCCAGTTCATCCCAAAGGTGTTGGATGGGGTTGAGGTCAGGAATCTGTGGGGGCCAGTGAAGTTTTTCCACACAGAACTCATTCAGCCATGTCTTTATGGAGCTTACTTTGTGCACAAAGTAAGCTCTGAATTCAATAACTAAGAAGTATGTCCCAGTACTCCATATAGTGTGTGTGTGCACAAATATATATACATACATTTATATTCAATGTGTGCAATTATAATTTGTTCATTTTTTAAAGATCTTTTTGCTAATGATAATTGATTGAATTATTATAGCTTTAAAAAAATGTAACAGTATAGATGGGCTTATCTTGGCAAAACGACGAATATAATACCAAAAATTAAAAGATCCTAATCTAACTGAAAAAAATACCAAAAATGCATATACATGTGTGTGTACTTCAGGCAGAATCATTATGAAAACTATGAAAACAAATCATTTCTGATTTATTTAGAAAGTGAATTTCAGTCACCATTTCAGTTTTAGTAGTCTTTATCTATCAATCTTGTACTTTCAACAGCCGTGGTAAGGTAAGAACTAATGTACTGACGTTAAGGTCCATCTTTCAAGCCATAAAAACAGGAGCTGTGGCCACTGGCCCAGCACAGATATGGAGAGGTATTGGATTTCTCTTATGAAGGTCACACACCTTGAAACGTTTTTCTGATGAATTCTATTGAAAGGTTGCTTTGAGCGTCATTCATGACACCTAGAATTTATCACGCTTAATAAGACACCTCACAACAGATTGTCCCATGTGGTGTAACAACTCACCCAGAGTGTGCTTAGCAGATGAAAAGCAAGACTAATTATGACTAAATCTTAAGTGCTCATTACATTAAATAATGCTATTTCTTAGCGATGATCCATGCAAAGTAAAGTGTAGGAAACTGGACCTTATCCACACTGAGAAAAGTGATGTATTGGATTATATTACTTGATTCAGTGTACTGTTTGATGCATACATATTATGAGCACAGTTATGAACCCATTTGAATATCTTACAGAAGAGGAACAATGAAAAATTCATGTTTCAACATAAACTGACCGCTTGTCCTGTATTTCATAACATACTCAGAGGGGGAGCGGTTTTCAGGGTAAAACGTGGTGACCTGCTGTACAAACATGGTTTAATCTGATGCCTCAGCTGAAAATAAAAGTGCTGTTTTGGAAGCACACACAAACTCAGCACTGCAGATAAGTGTGGAGGCCAGATCCGAACACACAACTCACACACACGAACGCACACACACACACTCACACACACATACATACATACACACACAGCTGTCCTGCCCAAAGGAGAAACAAGGAGAACGGGGCTAAGCTTTCCGGTAATGTGGCCGTCAAGGGTTAATGTCACTCAACCCAAGGATTATTCAGTTTCAGTCAGAAAGATCTATTATTTAATCAGAGCTCACTTTGTCTCTCGCCAGTTCGCTCATGCAGCCTCTTCTCTTATGCTTTGTCTCTGTCTCTGTCTCTCTCTCTGTCTTTGTCTTTTCTCTGTCTTTCCAAGGACATGACCAATCCTATTAAAGGGAATGAGGAATCCTCCAGTCTTTTTCTGAGGTGTGTGTGTGTGTGTGTGTGTGCATATTTGATTTATCTCATAAGACTGTAGCACTACTAAAAATCTCTATAATGCAGAATGGTACTCAACGTATGGCATTTTATCTAATTTCATTTACAAGCACAATCATTTATATCAGTGCAGTGAAACATGTTTACATTCATCCTGGTTGTTTTCTTGAATCCATAACATTGAAATATTTTCCAGGGTTCACGGTAGCCAGTTCTCACCACATTCTTTCCTGACTCACTCAGTAGTTACACTCAGAAAAATGCACTCTGTTGTTGGTTTTAATCAGTTTTGTCCCATTCCTTAACAAATTCATGCAACCGACTGAATCTGAGCCATGCGTGTTGTTTCAGTGAGTTGTCGGTGAAAACTAGACACTTGTTGAAAATTTGAGTAAAACTAGACATCCTTCCCATTGGCAATAGTATCAATTTCCATATTATTTTCTTGTTTTACTCTTTGTGTTCTCATCCCCTTAAGCCAACACCGCTTTGTACATGTCCGAAAATCAATTCTCAATGGAAATGTAAAGATCAGAGCTACCAATATACCAGCATCAATCCTCCCAACCCTAGTTTACTCCCTATCTTTGCTCTTGTTGGTTATAGGAGCGAGTGATCATGTCCTCTGACTGTATGACAGCTGGGTTGCACAGAAGCAACATAACTGAATTACACAGATCTAACCAATTAATTTGTGTTGTTTCTTCTACTTTACATAGTGGAACAGAGTCAAGTTAAATGGAGATAAACAGAAAAATGTTCTCAGTCGTCTGTGCATGGCATTCAATCAAGACACACGGTTACATGCAACCACTTGACATTAATTCAACATTTTATTTTTTGAAACTACTAACCCAGGGGGCTCAGCATGAGCATAAGCATGCAAAGCCAGGTTTTGTTGACATTTGCCAGTGTTCTTGTGTTACAGGACAGCTTTATATGTTTGGTCCACAAACCCTCGTTGACAGCTTGCACATTGCTTCATATTGACACAAAGAAAGGAAGTACGCCATCCCAGCATGACCATATGTACTCTTATGGACCCCTGGTCCTGGGTGCCATTGGCACTGGAATGAGTGAACCGAAGCTGTTCAGTGCATGACCTGCAGAGACTGCGGCACGCAGCCAAAATAAAGGCCATTCAATCATGAGTAACTTTCCACTCAGTCTCTCGCTAAGACATTGGGCCAACTGTGGGATAAGAGTTTTAATTCTTTTCATTCTTAATTAATAGTCAGATGCTTTATGAGTATTCACTGATTTGCACTGTTTTCTACCCTTTTAGGTTTTTCTCATGGGGTACACGTGTGATGTTTGTGTGTGTTTGTTCACAGTATTCTAATTTTTTGAATTTCTGTTTTCGTCGGTTTTATGAGCTGGAAGCCCAAATTATGTACAAATAAACAACTAAGTACTTGAAATTATTTAGGCTGTGGGCCCTGAATCCATAATCTATGAAAGTGTAACGTTTTGAATGGAATTATGGAAATAACTTTTGCATGATATTCTAATTTTTTGGAAATGGTCTGTATATCAAAAACATAATTCAAATTTACATGACCATCATCCAGCTTTCCTTTATCATTTACAGGCTATTCTTGTTACTATGACTTTAAAACTAATATATGCAAAATGTCTCTGTTCTGATTGGCCGACCTGCATCGTGCCACGTTCAGAAAGCAGCCTGGACCGAAACACTCCTTCTAACATCAGTGTCAACAAACAGAGCTAAACTTCTGATATCACAAAAACGATTCTTTCAAAACGGCAAGATAGTTTACGCATATGGACTATATAGAGTGGGGTGGGGGGGTCGCACAATCATGCTGGAATAGAAAAGGTTCCTGCCCAAACTGTGTCCACAAAGTTGGAAACATAGTGTTGTTCAAAATGTCTTGGTATGCTAAGGCATTAAGATTGCCCTTCACTTGAAGTAAGGGACCTAGCCCAAACGCTGAAAACTGGTGTGTCCCAATACATTTGTCCATATAGTGAACATGAATAGTGTGTCATTTCTTTAATACAACACAATTGTAAAAAGTCAGCACATCTCCATAGCATTTGTCATGAAGAGATTAAAGATATTCATCATTTGCTCTAGGAAGTCTACCACACTGGTAGTTTACCACCTGGGCGGGTCAGTTTCAGACTTTACTTCCTTGTCATTTTCACACCTATACTAATGTTAATCCAGGAACCTAGTAAGGCAAGCTGATTAAATTTATATCTACATTTTGGAGCTTCAGCCAAAGTGGAACTGAGTGTAGTTTCTGACGTAAATGCCTGAGATGTCTTTACAAATAATAGAGGAAGACAACCCTCCTGATGTCTGTGCTCGGGGCAGAATTCAAATGAGCTTCTGATTTGAATAAGAAGCGAGGTGGATCTGAAAAGCTTTTGATTGTCATCCTCAATGACAGGCTATAAGCTGAGTGTGCTAAGTGTTATTGCTCAGAGTCAAATCCTCAAGCTTTTCTTCTAAATTGTACTAACTGTTGAGAATGCTTGACACTTTGTTACTTAGGGATTTACAGCAGCGATATCTTTTTTATTCGATGCATTATTTGTTTTAATATATGAATAGATTTATATAAATAAAATATAAATAAGAAGGGTTATATAAGATTCTGTTTCAACAGTGTATGCTAATTATCACACTACTTGAAAGAGGTAAGTTTTTAGTCCAGTTTTTTTTTAGTCCAGCTTTTAACCCATGTCTGGTTGGGGAGAAGAATGATGTGGGCGGCCTGAAGGTAATTTATTCTTGTTCCCGGTTTGTCCTCTGAACATTCTAGTCTCCATTCTAACTTGGTCCATTATAAACAAAACACAGACAAGGACAAACCACTCTATCCAATATGTGTGGAGTGTTAAAGTCTTATTTATGCCATTTTCCATTTTTCCCTAATGCCAACAAGCAATTGAAGCTTGTAACATCCATCATGCAATCAGCAAGTCAAGCTGTTTACTTTCAATAATGTTCGATACATTATATATTTTGCAATATTATTCATTATATTCAGTGTTCATCATTTTCAATGTATGTTCAATAGACAGACAGACAGACAGACAGGCAGACAAACAGACAGTTAGGCAGATACTGTATAACATGCTGGTATCTATGAATAAATGGGCAAAAATACATCATATAACTAAAAACAGCAATTGATCTTGAAGCTTAAAGTAGAAATGTGTCTGTATTTACAAATAACAGTACAGTAAGTGCAAAACTAAAAAAAGACAACAGAATATATCTTGACTGACCATTTATATTTGACAATATATCATATTTGACATTGTCATAGACAAGCAACAAGAAATAGCACACAATATTAAATGCAGGTCTACCTGCTCTGGCCAAAAGATGAAAGATTCTTACTGATGATGTTTTTCAGCACCGTGATACAGACCTCACTTAGGAATCAGCTAAACAATTTCAGGTCAGTATTTGGGAAGTGGTCATTTCCTCTCAGGTGAAACGCCCAGTGTGGATATTAATGAAGGCAGTACAGGGGGAGCCCACACAAGTGTGTTTGGAATGGCGGATGAAGGGTCAGGGCAACACACCAAATGTCAATAGAGGTTGTTTAGCAGCCATTCATTCACTCCTGGGCGGGGCCTGCACCCTATATAAAGCTTCAGCTGTGCGTTGTGTACTGTCTAAACATGACAGTCAATATATAAAACAGTCTGCCATGGCCTGTTTTTCTTAGCTCGGGACCTGACTTTTCCAAAACAGCCCACATTATAAATCTCCAGAAGGTGTGTAGATTCCAGCAATCTTGTTTTCTGCAGGACAGCTCATATGCTCAGGATACATAATACACAGGAAAATTCTGCTTTATGCCAGAAAACTACTACTGTGTGTAACTACCACTGTTTATGAAGAAATATCATTCAGAAACCACAGAAAGTGAATGGCTTCTAAATAAAATGGTGCAAGATTAAGCACAAACACTAGTTAACTACTACATGCCCTAACTACTGAATGCTTACACAGTTTCTGCCTTTTTCTAGATGTTGTAGGGAAAAATAGATTGTGAAAAAAAGATGGCTTTTTTTATTTCATCACCCTGCCAACATCCATTTTTATTATCTTGCATACAATAATAAATCATGTAATATGGAGTTACATTAGTCATTTTCAAATACAGGGGCATAGACCACTGAGTGGGACATAAGGAGGGGGAAATAAGCAGTGTCTGTCAGTGACTATTAAATGGTGTTAGGTTATTAAATCTTTTTACGGCATGTCTTTTGTATGAAAAAAAGTCATAAACAGCATCTTGTATTTAATATGAGAAGCAATAGTTGCAGGCAAAGCTAGCAAAATAGACAAACCTCTGGTGGGTGGATAGGTGAGAGGTCAGGGGGAAGTGAGGGGCACAGTTTGAGATTCGTTCTTCATTTTTGCAGTATGGATGCTACAACTTAATTTTCAAGCTTATTCAGTAATTTAGGTAATGAAAATCTCATCACATCACGCAGCATCACAGGCTGTTTTCCAGTGAATAGAATTCAGGTAACAGAATTCATATTCATGTCAAATTCCAAATTTACTGAATCATTCCACTTGCCTTGTCCACCCTGTTGTGCACAGTTTTGACGATCATCTCATGTCATGCACAATATACACTATATGGACGAAAGTATTGGGACACACCTGTTTTTCAGGGATTGGGCTAGGCCCCTTACTTCCAGTGAAGGAAAGTATGAATGCTTCAGCAGACCAAGACATTTTGGACAACGCCATGCTTCCAACTTTGTGGACACACTTTGGGAAAAAACGTTTCTTTTCCAGCATGACTGTGTCCCAGTGCACATAGCAAAGTCCATAAAGACATGGCTGGATGAGTTTGGTTTGGAAGAACTTTACTAGCCCGCACAGAGCCCTGAACTCAACCCCATCCGGCACATTTGGGAGCCAGACCTCAACATCAATGCCTGATCTTATAAATGCTCTACTGAATGAATGAGCACAGAAACCTTCCAAACAGAAACCTTCCAAAATCTTGTGGAAAGTCTTCCAAGAAGAGTGGAAACTGTTATAGCTGCAAAGGGGGGATCAACTCCATATTAAAGTCTATGTATCTGAATGCAATGTCATCAAAGTGAGAGTAGTGCTCAGGTATTCCAATACTTTTGTCCACTCATTTTACTCATTTTACAGCTTTTCATAAATGATCAGTTCAGTTTCATCTACATAGTAGAAATTAAAATGTATAAAGTGGCCAGTGAGTGAAAGTAAGGTAAGTTTCTAACAAAGTGGCCAGACTTTTTTTGAGGTTATGTAATGTAATTTGCAATGGATTTGACCGGTTGATTTGTACGAGATCTGTAGGATTTCCCCTAAATTATAACAGACAGGCTGGATTGTAATGTCACGGCCTCGAAAATGATCTGAACAACCTGAGCAACTGTTTTTGCTAAATACATTTGATGGCATTAAAGCCCATGCCAGGAGTGACTTAGTATGCATAATGGTCAACCCTGCTCATAAAAGATGCGATGAGTCATTGACTGAGGGGACGACTGAAGTCTCAACGGTCTGCTGAGCTCTGGGGGATGGACTTTCAGCCACCTGTGTGTTATGGAGCAACGAGAGATGACAGTTAGCTGTTGCTGGGTAAAAAGTGGTCCACCCCTCCGTCTGACTGGCTGTCACTAGCCTCAGAGCCCCACCCCTTCCAAAGCAGCCAGATCAGGACAGACAGGGGACATTCTGTGGGTTGACTGAGGCAGGACTCAAAAGTTAATCTTTCATTTATGTAATATTCTTTCCCTGTACTGCGAAAAAGGGAGAGAACATAGCATCCGGCTAAAAGGAACGTAAGCCGCTGACGCTGTGACACAAGAACAATGAATGATATCTTAAAGGATGATGCACAGAGGGAATCTCTTTTGCACACACACATACACATGGTTTGTTACGTCAAAATAAATGCTGTAGGCTGGACTCTCTGGCAAGAATCATGATGATAAATTCCCTCCACAAGCTCCGGGTGACTTTCCAGGCAGGCCCAAACATACCCCCTCCCCCTACTGCCTAATGGGCTGCTATATGTGCATTTTAAAAGGATCCAGATATGTCATCTTTCCTGATGTGTAACGCAGAGCCTCACTGATTCATCCTCATAATCATGTTACATCACAAACTGAAGCGCTCCCAAACTCCAGGTTAAAAAAAGCTATCAAGGCAAACATTAATTGTGTTTGCTATCGATGAATATTTGCTCCCGCAGCTGTTAAGTAGGTGGTGACTCAGCTTCACCACAGAAGCATTAGTCCTTCGTTCAAACAACCTACACCAAATTCGATGCTGAACTCATTTTGCAATACTGTTCAGCCACCAAAAATTCAGTCAAAAGTGGCAACAACATGGCAAATCGAATCAGGTGAAAATGCTAATGCTATGCTATGCTCTTTGGCTTTACCAAGAAATACTGATTTAACTATTCTGGCTGTTTATGGCCAGTGCGAGACATTGATTGTGCATGAGTTTGAGCTTTATTACATATAAATGGAGATTCTCCTTTCAAAACTCTCTTTTTAGTGCAATACAAGACTGTTTTCGGAAAGCAGCTTACTAAGCTTCATAAGGTCAAGGATCGCTCTACATGTGATGCAGGTCTGAACTTCTCTTCTTTTGTCAGAAGCAGAAGAATATACTCCCAAAAATGCTCTCAGAATGACCCAGAGGATCTATTTTTCTTCCAGACTGTTGATATAAGTCAGTGTTTATGCTGCTGAAACTTAACATGCAGCATGCTGACTCTATCCTATTTGACTAAATAGAAAGGTGTGGAATAATACAATTAATTTTCTTTGTTTGTTTATTTATTTATTTATTGAGTGTATGAGACAAATGCAGTAACTGTGTATATATATATATTTTTTTTTTTGTTTGTTTGTTTTTTTTGTTTTTTTTTACCCACAGTTGTCTGAGCCCAGTAGACACAACAAAACTTTCCAGCACACAGAGGGACAGAGGAGGAGGGACGGGTGCTGATCTGTTTGAGTAAACAAAGAGACAGTAAGTACGCTTGATTTTTGGGACAGTCTGAGAGCGCAATCAGGCACTGTAAGGTCTCTTCAAAACCTGCCATGTATTACAACTGGCACTTATTCTACTTGGTTGTTTTTTGTTGTTGCCGGTGTTGATATGTTTGTCTTTTTTCCATGAGACAAAAAAATGACCATATAAATGCATAAACCTTATCTTTCCATAATCCCTTGAAATCTACAGTTATTCCCACAGTTATTGTTATAGTATTTAAATGTAACAGTTAACACGTAATTGTGACATAGTTGTGTAATTAACTACTAACTGTAGTCTTTAGAGTCTTTCCATGCAGATACATTTCAAAAAAACTTGGAAAAATAGGGCTCCTGAGTGGCAGAGCTGGTCAAAGCTAACCCTATTACTGGGACATCAAGAGTTCGATCCCTGGAAATACCACAGCCATCTGTGGCTGGGAGTTCAAAAAGCATAATTGGCCTTGCTGTCTCTGAGTGGACCTCCTTCTGTCCAATATTATTCAGCACAATGTGGGTCAACACTGGCGTCCGTTAACTGAAATGACAGTATTGGCAGTTAGGAGTTGAGCAGGACAATGATACTACATTAGTGGCTGTTCGAGAAGTTGTGGTGGCTCTTCATGTGTCTTCATGTGTCTGACATGCTAACCTTCACCCGCCCAGCTGAGCAGCTTCATGTGATGGGGCAGACACACTACATGGACAAAAATGTTGGGACACCCCTGTTTTTCACAGTTTGGACTAGGCCCCTTAATACCTACATCATTGTATTTGAATGCAATGTCATAACATGAATCCTTGATAAGAGCAAATTATTGAACCTCCCTTTATGTACAAACACAAATATGGTGAAACACACTTGGTGAAATTGGAATGATATATATATATATTTTTAATAAAGAAGAAATATGTGTATGCTATGGAGAAAAGGAAAATCATGATCTATAAATGTTGAGTCCTTTTTATTTACTTTCTTTGTCCAAATCTGCATTTTTGACCTGTACAGAACAAAGACCGCTGCCCTGGAAGCTTTTTCTATGTCATGTGTCATTTACCCCAGATATTACCCCATAGGCATGAATGGACATACAAATAAAGAAGGAACTGGGTTACAGTCCATTTGATACTCCTCCACCAACACGTAGAGTGCCAGCTGTAAACCCTACTCAGGGTAACAAGTCCATCTAGAGAAGGGAGTCCATTATCAAGCTCTGCCTTCATTGGTGGACCCTGCACACATGGGTACACTCCCACCTTTGGGCTCCAAACAGCCAGAATGTGATAAACTAGCCGTGAACGTGACCTTCTGTACTAACTTAATGCTGTAGAACAAACTCAAAAGTGAGCCTGTAAACTCACATAACCGGACTGACTGATAAGAGGAGCAAGGCCTTGTGCAAGAGTGGTTGTTTTTATTACTACGGCAGCAGTGGAACGGCCTATTCCTCCACAGCTCTGATGTGTGATTGAGAAAGCAAGGATTACAGATATCATAAGAGAGGAATTAATAAGAGTATCACTACAAAACCAAACGCCTTGAGTTTACCCCTTAAAAATACCTTAATTTTGACCTTAATTTCCCATAATGGAAATTAAGGAACATTAAGAGAAAAAGTGCACAGATTAAAGCTAATTAAGGGGTAAAACTACTGAATTTCCTTTACTTCTTCAAATTTGCCCCTTAAATAATAGAACCTCCTGAATTAACACATTAAATTTAAGATGAAGGGGTTTCACACTCATTTTAAAGTAAAATGAAGGGGTTGGTTTCACAAATGAATGGCCACTTAATTTAAGTAAATTAAGTAATTTAAGTAAATTAAGGGGTAAATATTAAGTTAGGCATATGTTAAGTCCATTGTGTTTTGTAGTATATCTGGCATGCAGAGCTTGATTTGAAAGGGGTCCGAGGGGATGGGGGGGAAATCATTTCTGGTAGTAAAATTGCCATGCCCCTTTAACATGCTTATATGTGATATTACAAGGTTATCAATCATGAAATCCCATTCATATTTAAGATGAACTTAAAGGAGAAAGGCACAAATAAAAGCAACACAAAATGACTGTAAGTTTATAGTTGTTATGTGGCATCGGCTACTCTGTCCTCTTTCACCTAAAGAGCACGGAGTTGTTTTTTGTCCTGTTTCTATATTCTTTAATGTTATTTTTTATTTTAGGCCAGATTTGACCATTTTGAAACTTTGCCTGAGCTTTACCTCTAACTTATTAATATAATTGTGTAAGTATTTAATTTATACAAGATCACTTTATATTTGTAATGATAATTCACTCCCTGTTTTTGTCACAGTGCTGAGCCAGATATGACTGAGGCCTGGGCTCTAATACTATGGTATTTAAAAAATAAAGTTTGATAAATGCTGCCTATGTAATCAAATCACAGCATAACACAAGATAAGATTTTCTGTTCTTCTAACAATGCAGGGAATCTCTCATAGAACCCACAGGCACCTTATTGCTGGAAGTGAGTGCTCAGGGCCTGCTTTACTGAGCTTTGAGAGCCAGTTTCAGCTGCAAAATGTACAAAACTGGCAAACAAAGAGCTTCTATTCCTTCCTTGTATGCATTTAAGGAACAGCTGAGCAAAACGTGGGAGGACTATGTCAAAAATTGCAGAAGATATTGGAAGTTACAAATTCCGCTCGATCCACAAAAGTTTTAACCTGCAAAAGCTTTTGCTGCTGGCTGGCTGACATCTCTGAGCCCTGTCCCTGCAAGCAGCTTTCCCAGCTAATTAACAGAGAAAGGGTTAAGTGTGAACTCAAGCTGGAGTGGGAATCCTGTTCAAGTGCCAATGAGTCAGCGCAAGACCTAATGTAATACTCTGGAAATTACCAGGAGGGCTCATGTGTTAACAAAAGCCAATATATTACTGGGAAACACAGCAACGTATAAATTACAGCCACTAAATGGGATGTTTTTGTGATAATTTAGCTTAACGGTTTAGTAACATGAGAGAAAACTCTACAGGAGCGTCATTTGCACAAAACAGCAAAAATCTCATGTGTACATAATCGCATCTGTGCAAAAGCAGCAATGCAATATGGGGGGCAGAATAAAACATGCGTGACATTTTTGTTTTTCTGGTTTTTAGTCTTTATGAGAGAGGAATGGCATAGGAGGGTTATTTTTGTGCATTTTACACACATGCATCCCAGAAGAATACTGTTCAAGGACACAAAGTGTGAACATCAGCAAAAGTGTCTTCATAATGTCCAGGGATTTTTATATAAAATATTAATGCTTGAAAATATTTAGATTTATGTCTACTCATTATTATTTTACTGCGCCTTTTGAACCCTGGGCCTCGTGAGCACATGGTGTTCGTAGGCAGTCCTCCGTGTGGTTTGTGGTGCAAACATTCATTTAAGACGTGTTTTGAGCACATATTGTGGCCACATGAAGACACTTTTTGTGCTGTGCCTGCACCAGTAGGCAGCTGAAGAAGCTGGTGGTTCTTAATTTTTTGCATCCTAGTTAGAGAGAGGGAGAGAGAGAGAAATGGATGGTGGCCAGCGAAAGGCCAAGTGGATGGAAAATTTGCCCGTTTATGTTGTTTTTTCCTTAGCAAATCAAAAGGTCACTGCCACCTTATCTCTGAGAGGAAAACAAAAGCTGCTGGACCAGGAGGGTCATTTCACAGTGGCTTGTGGAAACCCTGCATGCTCCTCCCTCACCTGTCCACGCTAATCCACCATGCTTCGCCTTCACCTGCCTCCCTCCATCTGCTCCGATGCCTGGGCGGTATGTGATAATTATGGAAAAGCACAGGAGGAAAAATCAACAGGCGCTGGATAAGGCCTATCAGTTATTTGCATTGCTAAGAGGCCGGCGTGGCATAACGTGATCCCCACCCTTCAGACATCAGGTCACTGGCAATCATTAACCACTGAGCAGCCAAACAAGACTTGGCCACGACCCGTGCAGCTTTAAAGGGCACTCTGAATGGACCTTGCCATTTAAAATCATAAAATAAGGCGACGCACCTACAGCTTCACCGGAGCATTTCAAATCAGAAGAAATACCACCTCTCAACTAGAATAGAATTTAGCAATTTAAATGTAAAAAATAGTATGAAAAACTATTGTGATTGTTTTGTTTTCCAAAATACTTTAGATTTGAGTCGATAAATCAGCAACCAACACGTTAATTAAGTCAGTCCAGAATATTTATTGTCATGATCTGTGCCATAGAAACAACCCCAGGTTATGTTAATTACTTCAATAATGGGAATGGATGTCAAGAAATATGTTATTCTGTGGAAAATGGCCTTTGCTTATTGGGCTCATATGGTGGAACATCAAATTTTACTAGCTTTGTTGAAGTAAAAGAGTTTTAATCTAGTATGTTCGCACTGTTAAAGCTTCAAATTGTGCTGTTTACTCCCCAGTCCATTAAAACATGTAAATTAGCAGCATTTTTTCTGGTATAGGGACAGTAAATTTCCATATCAATGAAAATGCTAATAACGTACTACATTCACTTAAAACAGTAGTTGCTTAGCAAGGAAGATGGTTGGTGTGCAGTGTGTAACTTAAACATCCACTCCCCCAAAATTTTTATCCAATGTGAATTGATCATAAATATTAAAGATGTAAAAGGTCAGATGTTAAATGAAACTTCCAAAAAGTTTTTTTTTAAATTTATTATACTGTATTATATGAAAATTGGTTTTTCATTTTACCCACAACACAAATTTGAACACCCCTAATTCGGTTTATGCAGGAGAATTTGAATGTGAGAAACTGCTCTATAATGGACTGGCAAAACGTCCCGGATGTTTCTCTGCTTTTCACCCTATGACCACCCCCAGCCCCCCTTAGACAAACCCCACCCCCCACAACTGCCACCCCACCCTCGACCCTGGTCAGGATAAGCGGCTCAGAACATGGATGGATGGAAATGAAGGTGAGAGCCAGATGGATGTACACCATTAGAGCCACAATAAAATCCTTATTAAAATCCCCTAGGAGCTAAATCCTCAGGGCCTGCGTGTGGCACACTGTTCAGTTCCTCGCACTTATAGCTAAATAAGTTCCATACAGCAATTGTTTCTTAGTAGTCATGAAAAAAAAACTTTACAGTTACTGAATAAGCCAGTTTAAGACATTGTTTGAGATGTACTTTAAGAGCCTGGAGCATGCCAGCTCCAAACTCTGCTGCAGTGGAAGTGCTGAGGGCAGTTGGGGCAGGACTCCAATGCGGCCTTAGGCCAGTTACCTTAGGGAGCAGATCACGCTGTGACTGCCCGGCACCCTCTGATGTCAGCACACAGCACAGCTAATACTGACATTAGTATGCAGAGTTGTGGGGAGGCGGGTGGGGGCAGTGACTGAGTGGGAACATTGCAGAGTATCATTTTTCTCGTTCATTAACGTCTTAGCAGTGCCCTGCCAGAACTGCGTATTAACAGGGCAGGCCCAGTTTCTTCACAAAGTGTTGAGGTGTGATTTTGCCACAGCTGCAACTGTGTTTGGGAAACACTGTGAGGGTCACTACTGTTTTAATAGAAATATTTTAAAATGTATATTTTAACATGTATATATTTACAGGGATTTTTTTAACCAGTGTGAACTGATGATAAATATTAAAGATGTAAAAGATAATCAGATGCGAAACTAATATTTTCCAAATATTTTTAATGTTTTACTTTATTATATTGTATGATATGAAAATTAGTCTTTGATGAACACCTTACATTGGCCAGTTTTTCTTTTATCATTATCTATCAATAAAGACAACATATGTCTTTATTAATAGATAATAGCATTTCACACAGCATGAAACAAAACACCTTAATGTTACCCCTTAAAATTACCTTCATTTTCAGGAGATTTATTGGGAAATTAAGGACAATTAAGGCAAAAGATTAAGGCTGATTAAAGGGTAAAACGACTGAATTTACCCCTTACTTTTTCACATTTCTAAATAGTAGAACCTCCTGAGTTAATGCCTTAAATGTAAGATTAAGGGGTTTCACACTCATGCCTTAAATCTAATTTTAAGGTAAATTTAAGAGGTCGGTTTCACAAATTAACAGACACTTAATTCAAATAAAAGGGTTTGGTGTATTTTCAGGGGTAAATTAAGGTAGGATTAAGCACATTTTAAGTACATTGTGCTGAAGTGACACAATAAGGGAGCTCCAGTCCTGGAGGGATGGTGTCCAGCACAATTAGATGGTTCCCCTCCTAAAACACACACACCTACCCTGCAAATTTGCAAGTGAGTTAAAATAGGTGTCCTTGAGCAGGGAAATCACTAAACTGTGCGGGACATTGGCCCTCCAGGACAAAACCCCGCCCCCCCCACAACCCCC